>PVHT020000063.1:4174985-4224745 GCA_004024745.2 Catagonus wagneri
GCATATGGAGGTTCCCAGGCTAGGGGTCCAGCCAGAGCTACAGCTGCCGGCCTGTGCCACAGCCATAGCAACGCCAAATCCGAACCGTGTCTGTGACCTACACCACAGCTCACGGCAACGCAGATCCTTAACCCACTGAGCGAGGCCAGGGATCAAACCCGCAACCTCATGGTTCCTAGTCGGATTTGTTTCCGCTGTGCCACAATGGGAACTGTGTCTCTGATTCTTATTCCTGGGGATTCAGGGGCCATTTGTTATGTTTTGTTACCAGAAATGATGAACTGGTTGATTAAGTAGGTTAGTTATGTTAGTCTTTACCTGCTTTTTTTTTTTTTAATTTTTTTTGACTGAGCCCATGGCATGCAGAAATTCCCAGACTGGGAACTGAACCCATGCCACAGCAGGGACACCAGATCTTTGACCTGCTGAGCCATCAGGGAACTAGTCTTTACATATTAACATTGTTTTCTCAGACATGATTCCTGTTCTAAAACAATACTATTTATTTACTATTTTTAAAAAATGATTTGATTTTAGAAAATTTGAAATACTATAAGTCAAATGATATAGGACCATTTTGATGGCTGTTTCAGAATATTATTTTGTTACTAAAAATGTTACCAGTGAATCTCTTGGAGTGATGAAATTACAGGTAGATTTTTACTTTCTGGTGTTTTTTTTTTTTTTTCCAGTTTTCTGTTTTTCTTTAGGACTTGTGTTACCTATGTGCTAAAATATTTAAATTTAAGGAGTTCCTGTCATGGCTCAGCGGTTAATGAATCCAGCTAGGAACCATGAGGTTGGGTTCGATCCCTGGCCTTGCTTAGTTGGTTAAGGATCCGGTGTTGCTGTGAGCTGTGGTGTAGGTCACAGACGATGCTTAGGTCCCACATTGCTGTTGGCTGTGGCGTAGCCCAGCCCCTGTAGCTCCAATTCAACCCCTAGCCTGGGAACCTCCATATGCCGTGGGTGCGGCCCTAAAAAGCAAAAAAAAAAAAAAAAAAAACACTTAAATTTAAGAATAAAGGCATATTGCTTTCTTTTTTATATGTGCGAAAGCACAGCAAAAAGAAACTTCTCGCTTGTGAGGTTCTTAGACGACTGGCAGATGGTTGACTAGTTATTTTATGTTATCTCTTTTCTAATCATGAAATTCATGGCATTAGTTTCTCTGAATTTTCCTTCTTCCACTTTTTGGTTTAAATCTGCTCTTCTGGAAAGGTGCATGTGAAACATTTTTGATTTGTGATGTTTGTTGATAATATTTCCACTGTTGAGTATTTTTACAACCTGTCTTTTCTTGTTTATCCTGGAAGGAAGCCCAGACATCACTTTAGTAGCTGGGTGAATGTCACTTCATTATGTTTGGCAAAAATGCCTGAAAATGTTGACCACTGGAGTGTTGAGTAACTTATAATTGATGGTGGTGGTGACCTGAGCACTTCAGACCAAGGTTTTACCTTAACTTCTCCATCTCATGTTAACATATCTAGATAATTAGGAGTGTTTTTCTGGTTGCATGATTGTAAAAAGCAAGAATGACTTAATTGTGTAGTAATAAGGCTTTATATTACACAGTCCAACTAGTAGGAATGTCTTGTTCTTTTTTTTAATTTTTAAATTATAGTTGATGCAGTGTTCTGTCAGTTTCTGCTGTACGGCAGAATGACCCAGTTATACATATATGTACATTCTTTTTCTCACATTATCCTCCATCACAAGTGATTGGATTTAGTTCCTTGTGCTGTACAGCAGGACCTGATTGCTTATCCCCTCCAAATACAGTAGTTTGCATCTACTGACCCCGGACTCCTAGGCCATCCCACTCCCTCCCCCTCCCCCTCAGCAACCACAAGTCTGTTCTCCACTTCCTCGAGTTTGTTTCTTTTCTGTAGCATCTTGTGTTCTTTCTTAATGTGAATTAGAGCAGTATGGGGAACTTCATAGAGATTTGTGTTCTAATTGCCTCAAAGGCCGAGAAGCAAATTACTACAGTATTGAGGAAAGGAATGTAGAAAAGACACCGACACATTAAAATAAAACTGTGAAACTGAGATTTTTTTTTCTCACAAGTCCTTTATTATTTTATAGATAATTTAAAGGAAAGGGAAATAATTATAGCATATTATCTAGCAAAAAATATGAGGTATTTATAGGACATCTACTGATTTTAGTAATTGTTAATTCCCAGAATATGAATTGCTTTATAGCATGAACAGGGCCACATTTAGGTGTGCATTTTTATAATCGTATTTTCAGGGGGAGTTTAAGCCTTACTGATTTATCACTGTATATTTCTAGACACCATATATATATTTATGTATATATATATATATATATTTTTTTTTTTTTGTCTTTTCTAGGGCCTCACCTGTGGCATATGGAGGTTCCCAAGCTAGGGGTCCAGTCAGAGCTACAGCTGCCGGCCTATGCCACAGCCACAGCAACGCAGGATCCGAGCCGCATCTGTGACCCACACCACAGCTCATGGCAACACCAGATCCCCAACCCACTGAGCGAGGCCAGGGATTGAACTCGCAACCTCATGGTTCCTAGTCGGATTCGTTAACCACTGAGCCATGACAGGAACTCCGACACCTTATATTTTCATGTTCAATATTCTTTATAGTAACAACAGAAAAGAGAATAATTACAAAGGTACTTTGCATGGTTTTTATCTTTTTTTTTTTTTTTTTGCCACGCCTGTGGCATGTGGAAGTTCCTGGGCCAGGGACTGAATCCAGGCCACAGTAGTAACTTGAGCTGCTGCAGTGACAGTGCCAGATCCTTAACCCACTGCAGTGCAAGGGAACACCCTTGCAGAGTTTTTTTAAAAAGACGGTTTCATTTGAAAACTGCAGTGTTAATCTTTGTATAAATATTGGAGTTTCTCTTCCGTGCCTCAGTTGAAAAACTGAGGGGCTGAATTTAGATGGGGCATAGAGATGAAGTAAAAAGGGCTTCTACACTCAAGGACTTCATGGTGCAGTGTCTAGACAGCTGATGTATCCATACACGCTCAGGGCTGTGATCAGGTGCGTTGCTCGGGGAGGGAGAACCAGTTCAGACTGGCGTGGAGATGCGGAAGAGGGTCAGCAGGGAAGGCTTCCCAGAGTAGGTGAGGCCTGTCCTGATCCTAAGAACGAGTCGGAGTTACCTATCAGAGGAAGGCTAAGAGTGCTCTGGCGAAGCATGGGACCAGCACAGCCTTTGGTCTGGAGCAAGTGGTACCTGTGGTGGAGAGGAAGCTGGAAGGCGGAAACACGAAATGTGTGGTGTGGTAAAAGTAGGAGTCTGAACGTTACCCCCTTGTACAAGCCTTCTGCAGTGCTGATTTGGGTGTTCTATTTTGAGGGGGGGTGCTGCGGCACCCCAGAGGCATATGGAGCTCCCAGGTCAGGGATCAGATCTGAGCCACGGCTGCAAACTGAGCTACAGTAACACTGGACCCATTGTGCCCGGCCAGGGATCGAACCGGCATCCCGGCGCTCCCGAGCCACTGCCGATCCCATTGTGCCACAGCAGGGGCTCCTGGGGTGTTCTTTTAAATCAAGTTTTAAAATAAAAAATTGGATGTCACCGGCTTTCTTTTAAGTCTGGGGCTTTCCACAGAATTTCTAGGTAAGGGGTGTTGAGTCTGAAGCAGCTCTTGTAAAGCCTGATTGTTGTCAGAGACGCCACCCCGATGCCAGTCTCCCAATGCCAAATGGTGACATTGTAGTACAGGGTCAAAAACAGATGGACATGTTCAAGCAGGTTCTTTTTATTTTTTAGTGTCTAGGAATTGGTTTTTGCATTGACTCTAGTTCAGAGCCTTCTCTAAGACACAGAGGCCAAACTGAATTTATCTGGGAATCTGCCACATCAATAAATGCTAACACAGAATAATAAATGGGCCACTGGCTTCCAAGAATTGGTGACAGCGCATTTCAGTTCCTAATTTAGAGTTCATGAAAATGATCTCCTGGCAAATAAGATTGCAAAAAAAGAAATCCTACTTGATGGATTCATCTTTCTGACAAACATTTTTTTTTTTTTGTCTTTTTGCCTTTATGTAGAGCCGCACCCGCGGCATATGGAGGTTCCCAGTTTAGGGGTCTAACAGGAGCTGTAGCTGCTGGCCTTCACCACAGCCACAGCAACGCGGGATCCGAGCCGCATCTGCAACCTTCACCACAGCTCACGGCAACGCCAGATCCTTAACCCACTGAGCAAGGCCAGGGATCGAACCCACAACCTCATGGTTCTTAGTCGGATTCGTTAACCTCTGAGCCACGAAGGGAACTCCTTTCTGACAAACATTTAAATGTTGTTTGCGCCAACGATACTGGAGTGAGTCAAGGTGGGGAGTGAGAAATTCAATGAATGAATGGGTGAATGAGTATAGATGGCAAGTGTTTTGTGTTCAGAGGAAGGGGAGATGACTTCCCTAAGGCTTATATATAGTGTTCACCTGTCCTACCCAGTACATTTGGCTTCTTGAAGTGGGCGTGGCCTCTGTTATTTTACACGGTTGATATTTGGGGCGGTGCGGGGAAGAGTTTGGGAGGACTTTGAGCAGAAGCCTTGAAGGGGTCCTTGCCAGAGGGCTGGTGCTGAGTTAACAGAGAAGCGAGCACTGTGCATGCTGAGCAGCTGTAGGTGGGAAAGTGGATGCTTAATGACAGCGTTTGTCCAACTGGCTCATCCTTTCACCGGGCTGTACAGTCATTATTGTGAATGAGCATGATCAGCTTTTTTATAGAAGGAAAAGTGAAAATGTCACTGAGCCACTGAGTAACAACCCTGGATCCTTAAACCACTGCACACAAGGTAACTCCTTTTTTTTTTTTGTTTGTTTGTTTGTTTAACATAACTTTTTTCCAAGTATTAATCTGTATGTCGAAGTATGCATGCATGTGTACTGATTTGTAGTAAAAATGTAGTGTTGCAGGACACGGTCAAAAAAGTTTGAATCTAGATTATTGAGGAGACCAGTGTGCAGGTAACGTAGAGTCTTCTTATGGAGCACCACGGCGGGTGTTGGCAGTAGGGGAGGATGTGAAAGTGACTGACAGAGACCTCAGTCCTCAGGTGCTTCCTGTCCCTAGACTAGTGTGGGGCTGGGAGCACGTGGGCAGCTTCTGGCAGGAATGCTCACTTCTTCACACCACACCTCCAGGGGCCGGGAGGAGACTTCCATGCCTCTCACCAAGAGAGTAGTATTGTGGCTAAAGCGTCTGACCCCACCATCCCCCCTGCTCGGTCCTCCTCAAGGCAGGAGGCCGATGGCATATCTGATGGATGAGGATGACACTGATACCCAAGGGCCTTTTTGACCAGCGGGTGGGATCGCTGCATCGAGCAAGTCGGACTTGGAAAGAAAACCAACTGCAGGGGTCTCTTCCTCATCTGGAGATTAGGAAACCGTGTAGATTTTGGAGGCTCCTAGCAGCTGTCAGGTCTTTTCACCGATGGGGGTCTCCTGGTCTGGATTTCCGTAGGGGGTGGCATCGGCTATGATAGGAAGCCCCGTTTGGACCTCAGGCCCCAGATCCATCTCCAGCACAGTCCACGAAGGGGTCCGAGGCCTCGAGGGAACATAAAGATGCTGCTGAGTTATCACCAGTTCCTTCATCTGTCCTGCTAGTTGTTAGAACCCTTAAGAGAGATCGGCGCTCCCTAACCACAAACCAGAACTGGCGGGAAGGTGCTTGGAAAGCGCCCAGGTGGCTGCCTCATCAGATTTCAGCTCTGTGTGTGAGCAGCAGAGAGCCTTTTTGTGCACCTGGGGCGGGGTGTGTGTGTGTGCGCGCGCGCGCGTGCGTGTATGTGTGTGTGTGTGTGTGTGTGTGTGTGTGTGTGTGAGTGATGGCCTGGTAGGGAGCTCCTTTGGCAAGGCAGGACGGGTCTGCAGCATGGGAGAGCCCAGAGGCTGGGCGTGGCAGCGTCTTTGCAGATGATGCACTCACCCGCAGTTAACTTTTTTCTATTTCGTGATTGGCCCACGAGGGTGTTTGTTTACTACTATTTCTTTGATTTGCAGAAACTAAAATTTCTGGTTTGCCACTCCTCTGGGGAAACTGTCCAAGTGCTTTTTAAGGCCAGGTGTGACTTTCTGTCTTCATTCTGTTTCACCAACCAGAAGGTGGTGCTGTCGTGCTGGTAACGAAGCCACCTTCCCATCTGCAAGTAAAACTTGTCACCTGAATGCTTACTCATGCTAAGTAACGTGGACAGACAGAGCAGGCTGCTTCCACAGGGTCGGCAGCAGTTAGGCCATGTGGAACCTTTGTGTCCTGAAAGCTTCAGGGCCCAGAGCCTAGAGAAACCCGCCATCAGGCCTTCCGTTTAGTGCTTGCTCAGAACCACCACCTTTGCGCCAAGGGTAAAGGGACACTCTTGGAGGACTCAGGATGAAGACTCTGTTACTTGCAGTTTGATCTGTGTGCAGTCTTCCATGATTTGATTGGAAAGGTTGATGAATGAGTACCTAGAGGAAAAACTCATGAATTAAGTTTACCAGAAATACTACGCGCAATTGCACGTTTCATTGGATACTCAAGTGGTTGGATTACCTAGGCAGCCTCTCACCTGATTTTCACCATTTGAAAGAAACCCAGCGTGTGATGGACCTGGAGTAACACGGGCTATGTGTTCTTGGGTGTTTGACTTAACTGCTCTGAGCCCTTTGCTGTAAAATCAAGATGAGAACGTACACTTTTCAGGGCTGGAAAGGATTGATGGAGGTAGGAAGGGCAATGTTCTCCCGCAGTGCCTGGCACTAGCTTCTTAGTAAATGTGTGCTGCTCGGCCCGTCCCTTCCCCATCCAGAAATCCAGGCGCTAAAATAATATTACCCTATTGATTTTATGGAAGGCACGCGTTGCTGCCTTGCGGAGACGATGGTGTCAAGCTCTCAGGGCTTTGTGTGCCCTGCTTGCAGAACGAGGTGTCCTCGGCTAGATGTGCCCGCCAGATAAAGTCTCCTCCCACCTCCCCTTTTCCGCAGAGGACCCGGACTGCTGCCAGAGTAAGTCTGTCCTTGGCTTTCCCGTTGCTGTTGTCATTCACCTCTTTGCAGTGGCAGTCAGGGGTCTCTCTCAGAGCCTACACAGGGGTCCCATGCCAGTACTTACTGGAGCCTCTTTCTGTTACTGAGGTCAGCTTTTGAGTAGGTTCAGAAGTAACGTGAGTACTCTGCAGACACAGAAGTTTGCACGGTTGCTCTAAGGTCGGTCTCCGGATTTCTTCCCACAGTCAGTTTGGGAAGCTGGTTTGGGCACGGTCTGAAAAGTACAGGCAGTCCTCATTATGCACAGATTCCGTGTTTGTGAATTCACCTACTTGTTAAAATTTTTGTGTAACCTCAAAATCAGCACTCACAGAGCTTCTGCGGTCATTCACGGACATGCGCAGGGCGGGGAACCGTGGGTTTCCCGACGCACATGGTCACCAGTCGAGGGTGAACAAGGCGATGCCTGGCCTTCTCCTTGCAGCTCCTGCTGTAAACAAGGGTCCTTTTCACAGTCTATTTATTGCCACGTTTTTCACATTTTTGTGCTTTCTGTTGGCGATTTTGCCATTTGAAAGGGCCCCCCAGCGTGGAGCCAGAGTGCTGCCCGCGTTCCCTGCATGAGAAGACGGATGTGCCTTACAGAGAAAACCCATTAGAGGAGCTTCATTCCTGCACGAGTTACAGTCTCCTTTTGAGTTTCATTGGTGGCGAATCAGCCATGTGTACACGTAAGGTATCCTTTAACGGAAGCACTCATGAAACAAGAGCGAGTGTTAACTGGTTTAAAAAAACGTGGCCAAAGCCTCGCAGGAGCCTAGCCCTGGTTTCCTGGAGCGCTGGTTCAGTTTGGAGGGTGCTTTGTCAAGCATCCTGATGACCTGGAATAAGGAGCCTGGAGACTCAGCTTGGTTCCTTTCTGCCTTCCTCTCTCCTCCGAGGTATTTCACCCAGCGCTCCAAGGGGACAGGGTTTCTGGGCTGCCCAGTTTTTATTTGTTTTTCAAGGAGGGTTGTTCTGGCTTCTGCTGCAAAAATGACCCTGCTGCCGGGGTGGCAGGGCCTCACCTGGCCCGGCAGGTAGCCCGGACAGTAACTGGACAGGGGCCGTGGATGCCTCCACGTGCCGGATACTTAGGTGGGTGGAGACCAAGGAGCCTCATCTGTCAGAGGAGCGCCACGAGCCATCGCCTCTGTCGATTGTAACTTTGGGCATTTTTTCTTCTTATCGTTGTATGGCTGAAGGATGGAGGTTGGTGAAATAGGATTATATATTGAGCATCAGTGCTTGTAGTTCCTATAGCTGTTTGTTTGACTTTCATTGAAGATGATTTGTCTTCAGTTCCTCTTTTTCTTGGTACCTGTTTCTGCAGATGAATCGCCCCGTTGTGGGTTTCTACTGGAACATTTCTGTCGGGTGGTAAGGGTTGAGAAACCCGGGATGCGGGGTTCACCTCCCCAGCCTCCCCATTTCAGCAGGATTTAACTTGCACATGGGTCCTGTGAGAGGGGAAGGGGCCTGAGATGGGAAAAGAGTGAAAAGCCGTGGAAGACTTAATTCCTTCGGCAGGTATTTGGAGAAAGAAACCTGGAATAGATTTGGTCGAAAGGGGACTTGCTGCCCCGTTTCGCAATCTCTCTTTTCACCTCTGTACACATAACATGCAGTCCACCTTTCCCCAGTGGAGCCTGCGGTCCCAGGAAGCGTCTTTTTTAGGTCTATTGGGCCAGTCAGATCCTTGGATTCACCGAGCAGCACGTGGGACCCCTTCACAGTCGGGTGACAGTGAAGACAGGCCGATTGGGACATCCTGTGCCCCAGCAGAGCCCACAGCTAGCGTGTCTCGGCCTCTGTGTACCTGCCTGGGAGCTTGTG
This sequence comes from Catagonus wagneri, assembly GCA_004024745.2. Classification (NCBI taxonomy): domain Eukaryota; kingdom Metazoa; phylum Chordata; class Mammalia; order Artiodactyla; family Tayassuidae; genus Catagonus; species Catagonus wagneri. Next base: position 4,183,855 of record PVHT020000063.1, read on the forward strand.
CACGGCCACGGCCACTCTGACTTTGGTGCGGATGGAGGGGTGCGTGCCCTCCCTCAGTCTGAGAGTGACTGATGCCCCGCCTCGTGGGCTCAGAGGGCTTGTCCCTTCTGTGACCACTGCATTGACAGCTCCGTATCAGCATTCAGTACCGAAACTGACAGGTCTTGGACAGCTTCAAACATGGCTTCCTGCCTTTTCCAGACACATCCTTATCTTTCAGATGGGCTGGGGTCATCTGTTTCATTTCTTGGCAGAGAAGAGCCTTTATCCATTGGTGCTTTTACTTCCTCATCTGCAGAGGGTCACATTTAGTACGAGTGGCACAGGCACTTCATCTGCGTGTTGCTCGCAGAGATCTCCCAACTGAAATTCCAAAGTGAGATTAGCTGTAAGTATTCTGGAGAACTTCAGCCAGACACAAGGAAGTACTTGGTTTAAGACCCCCGATGTGTGTGCATTTTGTTTTTAAGTAGTAGCAGTTAATAGTAGTATTTGTTCTGGAAAACATCTATCAGAGACTATTTTAAAATCTGTCATTGTTTAAATTCTCTCTCTCCTTTGTCATGAAATTAGTGAAAAATAGTGTGGAAAGGGTCTGCCTTCCTCCCCTCTCTGAATACTGTGTTGGGCTTTGTTTAAAGGGGAGGTTCAGGGTGGTGCACAAATGAAGTAGGAATTTCAGTTTTTCATATATGTATAAAATTCTATGATATCTGATAATAGAAAGATTTAATGGATCTGGCCGAGGCAAGATACACATAAAAACCTTGGGGCAGGATCTGAATGGCACCAATGGCTGTATTTTGTTGACGTTAACTCCTTAGAGAAATTTTTACAAGCAGTTGACAGTCATTTTTAATATCGCTACAGAAACATTTTAACAGAATGCTGTTTGGAAAATTGTAAGTGGAGATAAAATGTTTTCAGTAAAGTGTTTTAAGTGAATTTAAAGACGTTCTTCTAAATCTTCATTAGCGTTCCTGGCTGAGTAAAGGGACTTTCTCCCCCCCACAGTCTGGGCCTTTCCCCTCCCTTTTAAATGCTCACGAGCATTTTGAAAAGTGATTATGTTAGAGCTCGATCTTGGTCTCCTCCTCTTGATAAATCGAATAGTCCTAATGCCGCGGTTTAGCAGCCGCAGTGAACAGCTGCCCCTAGGAGCAAAGATCTTTTTTCATAATTCATGTTTGGACAGGAAAGTGCGCCTGGTAATGAATCTTGATTATCTGAGCAGCCTGGGGTGGACTAAGGGTGGAACAATATACTGGTTTGCCTCCAGGCCCCAGCTCTTCTTTGAGAGCTTGCTTACAGCTAAGGAAAAAACAAAGCCAAACCGAGAATTCCTAACTAGGTAGTTGCTTGGGAAAACAGCAGCTCACGAAACGTTCTCAGTGTCCTAGGCTACAGGAAAGAGACCTGGAATAAAACTCATAGGTGAGAATCAGCTACTGTGTGGTTTCTGGGCTCCCCCCAGTGACTTCATCTTTTATCTGCCTACTCCCTGCCTCACTCCCAGGAGGCGCAGAGACGAGCAGGTCCTGTCGGGCCGCGTTGTCAGCTGCTGCTGTGTCTTTGATATTAAGTGGCAACATCCTGGCGCGTTCTCCGAAGGATATAGCCTCTCCTCAGTCAGTTTGGTCTCTCCACAGACGCAACATGAGTTTCAGGCTGGTGGAAGTGCTCAGAGGGTTGGGGCAGAAGCTGGCAATGATCTTCATTTGTGCCCCAGTCCCCACCGTAGAGCTTCTGCTTTTACTGCTTCACGTTAGAGAATGTGGTTTAGACAGTCCATGGTATTGGTTGAGTCTTACCCTGCGACCTGGTCAGTGTTTATAAATATTCCATGTGCGGTTAAAGGGAAAGTACAGTCTTCCAATCATGAAGTGTAGGGTTCCCTATGTCCAGGAGATCAGGCTTGTTAAATATGTGGTTCTGATCTTTTATTTATTTACTCACTGCTTTCGTTTGCTTGATCTGTAAATTTATAATTGGGATTTTTTTTTTTAAATTCTACTGTGGTTTTGAAATTGTTGCTTTCGTCTTATCATTCTGTCAGTTTCTGTTTTGGGGACAAGTTAGTGCTCTTGTTCTAACTAGTGGTTTGTTGTTGTTTTTGCCCTGAACTCGATTTTGTCTGATACAAGTATTTTCATTTTTTGGCTGGTGTTTGCCTCATTTCTTTCCCAGCCTCTTATATTCAGCTTTTCTGGATTGTTTCAGATGTGTCTTTTGTGAATAACAAATAGGTACCCATTCAGTTTTCTTCAGTCAGAGAATCCCTTTCTTTTATTTTTATTTTCTTTTATTTTTTTCTTCTTTTGGCTGCCCCTGCGGCATATGGACATTCTCGGGCCAGGGATAGAATCCGAGCCACAGCCGTGGCAATGCTGGATCTTTAATGCACTGTGCCAGGCTGGGGATTGAATCTGCACTGTCGCAGAGATAAAGCCAGATTCTTTTTTTTTTTTCCGCCTTTTTTTTTTTTTTTTAGGGCTGCACCTGAGGCATATGGAAGTTCCCAGGCTAGGGGTCAAATCAGAGCTGCAGCTGCCGGCCTACACCACAGCCACAGCAATGCCGGATCCAAGCCATGTCTGTGACCTACACCACAGCTCACAGCAATGCTGGATCCTCAACCCACTGAGCAAGGCCAGAGATTGAACCTGCATCCTCATGGATATATTTGGGTTCATTACTGCTGAGCCACAGCGGGAACTCCCATGCTTTTTTCTGAACACTCACTTGTGGAGCAGACAGAGGTGTGATATTTCCTGCAGACTTTTCTCGTCCCACCCACGGCCTTAGGCAGGGACAGGCTGTTGGTGAGTCCTCTTTACGTGCACAGCTATATGCAGGACCCTCGGTCTTGCTTCTTGCCCCTCACAGGCCTGTCACCGTGTCTGAGTTCCGGCTTGTGTATGCTGGGCTCTGTCCCCAGGTCTTAGCCTCTCTGGGGCTGTGCCCCAGCCCGCTCTTGCTCTTAACCTCTGGCTTCCAGTTCTCACTCATTTCTGACACCTGAGGATTTCCTTTTCTTTCCTTCAAGCTCAGCTGTGCGTTTACATTTAAAAAAAAAAGGTGTTGCTTTATTTCCTGCATTCTGTGCACTCCTGGTGGGAGGAGGCTCTGCGTTTCTGCTCTGCACCCCAGCGCCGTGTGATTCTCCCCGGGGTGTGAGTGGTGTCTGCACCCGAAGATCTTTCGAGCGTGTTGGTGGTAAGGTGGGCCTTCCTCGTCCTTCGTTACCTGCAGACCTCCTTTTACCTTTGGCTTGACTCCTTTGTCTTCTTTAACAAATACTCCAATGCAAAGCAGCCACGTGTCTCTGTTGGTGTGAACTGGCTGGAGTGGCTCCGTGTGTTCAGTTACCGATGTGTGACTCTGTCCAGGTTATATCATGTGTCAGAGGTTTGCCAGGCCGGAGCTTTGGGGCGGGGGCGGGGGGGGGGAATAGGGGCATTGGGCCACTGAATTTTTTGGGAACCTGGTTCTCTTTTAGAGAAGAGCCACAAAAGCTTGAGTTTGGGGAGATCTTTGCTCTGTTTATCGTTTGAACTTCTAATTTCTGTGAGCATGAAAATTCCAGGGGAGCCACATTCTGGTCAAGATGTCTTTAGCTGATGCTTAGACCTCATCTTCATGGTTCTGGAAAAAAAATTGGAGGAGGAATTTGACATAAAAAGTGACATCATATGGTTTCACTTATCTGTGGACTCTTAAAAAAATGATATAAATGAGCTTATTCACAAAACAGAAATAGACTCACAGACGAAGAAGATAAACTTGTGGCTAACAAAGAGGATAGCAGTGGAGAAGGGGTAGAGAGATAAATTAGGAGTTTGGGGGGAAAATTCGAGGAATTTGGTCTATGGTATGTCAAGGGCTCTATCTGCCTTTTTTTCATCCGAAAAAGAAAAGGGGCTGTTTAGGTTTGTCAGAGTGTGTTGTTAATAACACACTCTGTTAGAGCTGGAAAAGCAGCAGGAGTGGCAATGATATTCTGTCGAAGCTTTTGCCTTCCTTAAGCTGGTTGGCGAACTGGAGTAGAAAGCCAAAGGGTAACCCACTGGGGCAGAGTCACCGGATGGGGGTCTTTGGGGGTCTCAGGCCGTGGAAAACCCTCATCAACTCGCTGAGGGGTGCAGGGAGGGGAGGGCCCCTGTGGTCCAGTTGTTGGTTTGGTTGAATTTTTTATTGTGGAAAACTTTTAAAGATGCACAGGAAAGATGGAAGAATATAATGACTCCTTCTGTGTACTCACCGCCACCCCATTCAGCTGCTGGCACGGCCAGGCCTCTTTCATGCCTAGCAGTGCCCACTCTCTCCCTCTTTGTTTTATTTTGAAGCATATTATAGACGCCCTGTCATATTCACTGGTTCGCATTTCAGTATACCTCTCAAAGGCAAATTCCTTTTCTTTTTAGTCATCATCACAGCACTGTTTTTGCTCTTTAATTTATCGACTTAGAAAAATAAATCTTTCGAGTTCCCTGGTAGCTCAGTGGGTTAAGGATCTGGCATTGTCACTGCTGTAGCTCAGGTCACTGCTGTGACAAGGGTTTGATCCCCAGCTCAGGAACTTTTGTATGCCGTGGTCTCAGCTACCCCCTCCAAAAAAACAAACTTTAGTATCCTCAAATATTCACTTCCTGTTACCATTTCCAATTATGTCACAAGTGTCATGAGTTTTTCTTTTTTTCTGTTCCAGTCAGGATCCAGCTGAGGGGCACACCCTGTGATTGCCAACATGTCTATTATGACTCTGAATCTGTAGGTCTCTTTCTCTCTTTTCTTATTTGTTGAAGATACGGTGTCGTTTGTCCTGTAGGGTCCCCGCAGTCCTGATCTTATTGATCCCCTCCTTGCGTTATCTTAGATATTTTTCTGTCCTCCTGTTCCTGCGAACTGCTCGTTAAATCTAGGAGCTTGATCCGAATAAGATTTGATTTGGTCACGATGCAAAACCCCTTTTGTGTTCTTCCGTCAAAGGACGTGGTGTCCGGCATTTCTCGTTTTATGATAAGATGGCTGTTAATGCCTAATCTAGATCCTTTATCTTGTTAGAGGTTGCACTCAGGTGATATTGTTATTGTATTCATTTTAGCTTTATTTGTTAGAATACATTCATAAAGAGAAACTCTCACTTATCTACTCTGTGGCTTGCGACTGGTACAGGAAAAGCAGCATGTGTATTTGAATCTTCCATTTATTGCTTTTTTTAAAAAGTGAATTGACTTTCTAGAATTCTCCAACTGTGACCAGTCACTGAGCTATTTTGTTTTGGCATCACTATAAACTCATAGCCGTAATGGCACCAAAATGTCTCCACTGAGATTGGCGCAGTTACAATTTTGACCCTTACTCATGATCCAGTTCTCCCAGCTTTGCAAGTGAGAGCCTCTTGAGGCTGGCAGAGCCCTTTTGACTTGCCCCGTGATTTGACAAGATGTTCCCTACTGGTCTGGTATGTGTTCTGACCCAGGCCTGGAGTCAGCACTCCTCCAAGGAGCTCTGGTTACTTCTCATGGAAAATGGCATTTCAAGACCACAGTCTGGGTACCAGAGGGCTTGTTGTACGGGGTCAGTCGTTGTTTCTCAGCCTTTGCAGTAGGAGGAACTAAGAAAAATGTTCTCCTTTCTTTCAGATAAAAATATATTATGAGTTGAAACTGTTACCTCTGATTCAACATCAGGATTAAAGGTTTCTTACTTAACCTCTTTTGTCTTGCATATATCTTCTTTCTCCCATACCAAGAATTCTGCTTCTTAATGGTACCGGCAAGGGTGGAAATAGAGTATCATATTGTTATTCATCTGTTTTATCTCACGATATAGACCCAAAAGTCTCAGAATAACTGACCAGTGCAGTCACCACCAAGGTGATGGAGAACCGTTCAGGCTTTTCTCAGTTCTGTTTGGCCCTGACTGTCTCCCTGGAGGCAAGCACCATCTGATAACTGTTTTAAAGCCCTGTGGATTAGTTCCCTCTCTGGAAGTTACAGCCCCCAACTGGATACATTTAGATTCATTTGTTTTCTTTTATTTTCAGTTCTTAGGGATTTCTTTTTAAAATACAATCATTTTGTAATTATTTAAAATATCATCAGGGTTTCAAGTTACATTTAAAATACAAGGTATACCGGAGTTCTCTTCTTGGCTCAGCGGTTAACGAACTGAACCCGACTAGGATCCACAAGGATGTGGGTTCTATCCCTGGCCTCGCTCACTGGGTTAAGGATTTGGCGTTGCCGTGAGCTGTGTTGGAGGTCACTGATGCAGCTTGGATCTGGCGTTGCTGTGGCTCTGGCGTAGGCCAGCAGCTGTAGCTCTGATTCGACCCCTAGTCTGGGAACCTCCATATGCTGCGAGTGCGACCCTAAAATAGCCACACACACACACACAAAAAAAGGTATACCATATTCAGCAAAAATCTAGTTTTTATCCCAGTCTCCCCCACTCTGTTCTCTCTCTCCCCTTATAAGTAACTATTTTTAAAAGTTTGTACTTTATTCTTCCAGTGTTTGGTTTTTCTTAATATAAATTGATAAGTAGACTCATTTATAATCTTCTATTTCTTAGATAAGTTGTAATCTATATTTACTTTTTTTTTTTTGCAACTTTGCTTTTTTTCATTCTACAAGGTTTCTAGGAGATCACGTCACAGGAGTGTCACAGTAATAGCACAGAGTTGGACCTTGCTTTGCTGGCCAATCTGAACTCTTTTCTTCTAATAGGTGGATTTAAGCCCATTTAAATTTATTCGTATAATCGATATGCTTGACCTCAGTTCCGTCATTGTTTTATATTATATATATTTAGGTATATAAGTCTTTTATATGAATCATCTTTCTCAGTATGATCTGTTTTATGTACTCTCTGCTTTAACTAGTATGTTTTTTTTTTTTAATTTTGTTTGTTTTTCTGGGGTTTTTAAAAAAAGCAACTTAGGTTTTCGTTCTAAGGGCTACCATAGTCTAATGCCACTACATAGCACCTTAGCCGTGCCCCTTTCACTGTCCATTAGTTCCGTCTGTTTGCATTAACGCTTGCTAAGGCGCCTTTGGCCTGAGCAGGTCACATGTGAACCCGGGATTCACTGGGAGCAGTGAACTCACTGCACTTCTATGGGAAGAGCCGGAAATCACATTGCAAAGGGTGTGCATTAAAAAAAGGGGAGAATTTTTGGCTGTTTTGTCGTCTGTTGCAACTAACATGATATGGTATCTTAATCTTGTTTATTTTTAGTCACCGTCTCTTGGTTGCCTACCAATATGAGCGATATGAGCTGTTCATCTCTTACATGAGCAATATCATATGACTATAGGATTATAATCTTATATGACCAGTATGGGCAATATGAGCTGTTCATCTCTTGCCTTCCCTCTCCTCTGCATCTGATGTGAGGAAATACTCTTGTACTCCCCGCTGTACTCCCCATGAGTAACTGTGAGGAAGGCAGCGTCTTATTTTCCTACTCTCCGTGCCTTCTTTATTCTCCTCTTTTCTCTTTGAATAACTGTATCTACATTGTCAGAGGAAACAGCCCTCGGCCCTGTACTCTCTCCCTTATAACCATCATTTAATGTTAGTGTTATAGGTAAATATGCGTTTATTGCTCACCCTCAGTCCTTACAGTGATGTGTCTTCAGTCAGTTTGGGCATCTGAAGCCATTTCTTTAGTGTGTTTTTAGGAAGTCATGGGAAAATGCTTCTGAAATTTCTGCATGTTTTCGTTTATCTATAGTCTGTATATTTGAAAGTTGCTTAGCCAGCTATGCATTTTTATATTTAAAAAAACTGGTTCAAATATTCTTTGAGTATTTTAAATGTGGTATTCTGTTTTCCTCTGGCTTGAAGTGCTTCTCTCAAAGTATTAGAGCAGTCTGATTTTTTTTCCCCTTTCTAAGTGACCTGATCCTTTTGACTAAATGCCTAAAAGAGTTTTTGCTTTAAAGTCCTGATTTTACTAGAATATATTTTTAGGCTAGTTGTTTTGGATCACTTTTTCCAGGTATCTGATGTGTCCTTTCTGATGTGTGCAATATTGCGTCTTTTTTTTTTCCTTTGGTTCAGCAAAATTGTCTTGAATTATGCTTTAAAATTTTTTTCTCCTTAATATCTTTCTGTCTCTTAAGGCATGTTGCATTTATTCACTCTTGTATTTTTCCTAATTTATTCTTCATTTATAAAATGATTTCTTTCATATCAAATTTTTTCTTGAGTTCTAATGTTTTCTCGAGTACTGTTGCCTCATTTCTGAGTATTTCTAGCTCTGATTTTGTTCTCATACTTTTATATCGTTCTTTTAAATTCTTTCAGTTCATTCCAGAATATTAGGCACAGTTTTCATCCCCTTTGTAAGCATGTCTTTCCGACACACTTTCATTGGCCTTAGGGATAATTTTCTGCATCTTTTATAATAATTTCCTGTGGGATTTGAACACAGTCCTTTTCTGTTACTCATTCTGGCTGTCTTTTTTCTTTTTTTTAACTTTTAAAAGCTCTGGAGAAACATTATGTTGGCAAAAAAATATTTTCATACACATGTGTTTGAATTCAGTTGTTAGTCCTAGTGATTTAACGGCATGAAACATGCCTTAGAATTTGCTACCTGAGACGGTTTAAAACCAGTTCATGTTTATATTGGAGATGTTGTTTTAAAAAGGAAGTTAACGCCTCCAAGTACTTAGGTTCAAGTTCTGTGTGAATTGCTTATAGCCGAACGGGGGAGACAGGAGCAAATATGTATTTTATAATTTGGTCAGTGCGATAACAAAGGTAAGGTTGGGTTGAGACAGTAAGTAACAGGGAAGTGTTGATTTGGAGCGTTTGTAAAGATGTTTGTTCTGTGGACCACATAGTGTCTTATTACCAACAGAGAAGTTATATGATGAAAGCTTAGCTTCACCTTGGCATTGTGATAATTTTTTTTAAGTTTTATTGAAGTATACCGGGAGCTGACCCACTCCCCGGGGGGATGCGTGCATTTATCAGGTGAGACACCAACATCAAATGCTATCACTTAAATGTGGAATCTAAAAAAAGAACACAATGGACTTCTTTGCAAAACAAATACTGGCTCACAGACTTTGGAAAACTTACGATTTCCAAATGAGACAGGTTGGGGAGTGGGGGGATGCACTGAGGGTTTGGGATGGAAATGCTATAAAATTTGGTTGCAATGATTGTTGTACACCTATAAAGGTAATGAAATTCATTAAGTAATTAAAAAAATAAGAACAAGAGAAGGTTATAGCAATAGTGAATGGAAGGTAATCTTTTATTTATGAAAAAAGCATGCTTTGTGTAATTGGTAAATTAATGAGCATAGTGCTATGTTCTTGTAAAGGTATTTTCAGTTTAAACTCACAACTGAAAAAACAAGTTTTATTGAAGTATCGTTGATCTATGATGTTATGACAATTTCTGCTGTACGGTAAAGTGATTCAGTTATACACATGCACACATTCATTTTTTTTCAGATTCTTTTCCCATATAGATGAGGCATCTATGATAATTAACAGCTTGACTTCGGTAGCTTTTCTCTGCTATCTCGCTTCTATAAAACGTCATCAGGAAGTGCTCACTATCGTCTGCTTGTTCCAGGCACGCTCCTGCTACAGGCCTTTTTACACACTCATCTTGCCACTTGGAATCATCTTTCCCCAGATATTCAGTGATTCACACTGTCCCACCTCGCCTCGATCATATCACTGCTCAAAATTTCTTTGCTTTACCACTCCATCTAAAAGTACTCCTCCAGAAGTCCCCACTGTGGCACAGCAGGCTAAGGACCTGACATTGTCTCTGGCATCAAGGCAGCACATGTTTGATCCCCAGCCCGGAGCAGTGGGTTAAGGATCTTGCATTGCTGCAGCTGTGGTGTAGGTCACAGCTGCAGCTCAGAGTTGATCCCTGCCCCAGGAATTTTCTACATGTTGCAGGTGAGGCAAAAAAGAAAAAGTAACTCTTACACGCGTCATCCCAACTTCTTAACCTTCTGTTCTCCAGAGCACTGTCGTGGTTTGATTTTTTGTTTTGTCTATAACCCTCCCCCGTGTCTGTTTCCCCTTATTGGTATCAGGAGCCCTGATAGATCCCCAGTGCCTAGAACGGTCCCTGACACACTAGGCGCTGAGCAGTTCACTGAATGAGTGCATATGTGTTGGGTGCTCGGCGTGGCGCAGAAGACACGGCGAGCAGCAGTTCTCCTGCCTCCCACGGTGTATGCAGTCCAGTGGGAGAGAGGGAAATCCGTCTAATAATGTGCAGACGGTGCTGGATGAGGGGGCAGAACAGGGGGAGCAGCCAGCCCAGGGCAGTCAGGGAGGCCGGTCCGGCAAGGAGAGTTTGGGGCCAAGAAGTGAAGGAGTAGTACGTCTGAGCCTGTGACAGTGCCTGGGGGCCGTCCAGGACGATGAAGTACCTTTTTCAAAGGCTCAGCGGCGAGAGGAAGCAGGGCCAGTGCTGCGAGGGAACAGACAGAGGTGACCGGCTGGACAGCTGCTGGCTGGGCAGGGCTACGTCAAGCAGGGCCTTCAGGCCAGGTTACAGGTTTTGTTCGCAGTGAGCTGTCCAAAGAGCAGTACCAGTCACAGCCACACAGGTGGGCCGTAACTCAGGCGGTGTGGTGTATCTCAGTATTGAAGGCAAATGCAGGAACTGGAATGATTGATGATGGGCTGTATTTGTCACGGCCCACAAATGGCTCCCTCATACCGATTTTGAGAAACCGCAGGTAAATAGGCTGTATTTATATTACCTTTTTGTTGTTGTTCGCACTAAAAGTTCCCAGGCCAGGGATCAAACCCACGCCATAGCAGCAACCCAAGCCACAGCAGTGACAACACCGTATCCTTAGCCCACTGAGCCATGAAGGAACTCCCATATTTGTATTACTTACTAGCAATGTGACAATACTATAATATTTTTGTTTTTAATAATAGTATATTTTATTTGCTGAAGTTCTGAAGATGTTTTTGGTGATCCCGGAAGAGAAGAATTTATTTTGTTTTTAATAATTTTTATTATAGTTGATTTACAATGTTGTCAATTTCTGCTGCACAGCAAAGTGACCCAGTTACATATATACATACATTCTTTTTCTCAGATTATCCTCCATCATGTCCCATCATAAGTGAGCAGATATAGTTCCCTGTGCTATACAGCAGGATCTCATTGCTTATCTACTCTAAATACAATAGTTTGAATCTGTCAACCCCCAACTCCCAGCCCATCCCACTCCCTCCCCCTCCGTCTTGGCAACCACAGGTCTGTTCTCCACGTCCATGAGTTTCTTTTCTGTAGATAGTTCATTTGTGCCATATACCAGATTCTAGATATGTCATAGCATGTGGTATTAGCCTTTTTCTTTCTGACTTCACTTAGTATGAGAGTTTCTAGTTCCACCCATGTTGCTGCAAATGGCATTATTTTGTTCTTTTTTATGACCAAGTAGTATTCCGTTATGTATATATACCACATCTTCTTAATCCATTCATCTGTCAGTGGCCATTTTGGTTGTTTTCATGTGTTGACTACTATGAATAGTACTGTGAACATAAGAGTGCATGTATCTTTTTGAATGAAAATTTTGTCCAGATATATGCCCAGGAGTGGGATTGCTGGATCATGTGGTAGTTCTATATTTACTTTTCTGAGGTACCTCCACACTGTTTTCCATAGTGGCTGTACCAATTTACAGTCCCACCAACAGTGTATGAGGGTTCCTTTTCCCCACAACCTTACAGCATTTGTTATTTGTAGACTTATTAATGATGGCCATTCTGACCAGTGTGAGGTGGTACCTCACTGTAGTTTTGATTTGCATTTCTCTGATAATTAGTGATGTTGAGCATTTTTTCTTGTGCCTGTTGGCCATCCTGTCTTCTTTGGAGAAAAGTCTCTTCAGTCTTCTGCCCATTTTTCAATTGGATTGCTTATTTATTTATTTATTTTGAGTTGTATAAATTGTTTGTATAGAGAATAAGCCCTTGTCACTTGCATCATTTGACACTGTTTTCTCCCATTCCGAAAGTTGACTTTTTTTTTTTTTTAAGGTTTCCTTTGCTATGCAAAAGCTTGTAAGTTTGATTAGGTCCCATTGGCTTATTTTTGCTTTTATTTCTGCTGCCTTGGGAGACTGACCTAAGAAAACATTTGTAGGGTTGATGTCAGAGAGTGTTTTGCCTATGTTTTCTTCTAGGAGTTTGATGGTGTCTTGTCTTACATTTAAGTCTTTAAGCCATTTTGAGTTTATTTTTGTGCATGGTGTAAGGGTTTGTTCCAGTTTCACTGATTTACTTGTGGCTGTCCAGTTTTCCCAGCACCACTTGCAGAAAAGACTGTCTTTTTCCCATTTTATTTTCCTGCCTCCTTTGTTGAAGATTAATTGACTGTAGGTGTCTGGGTTTATTTCTGGGTTCTCTGTTCTGTTCTATTGGTATGTATGTCTGTTTTTGTACTGGTAACACACTGTCTTGATTACTGTAGCTTTGCAATATTGTCTGAAATCTGGGAGCGTTATGCCTCCTGCTTGGTTTTTGTTCCTCCAGATTGCTTTGGCAATTCTGGGTCTTTTATGGTTCCATATAAATTTTTGGATTATTTGTTGCAGTTCTGTAAAAAATGTCATGGGTAATTTGATAGGGATTGCATTGAATCTATAGATTGCTTTGGGTAGTATGGCCATTTTAACAATATTCTTCCATTCCAGGAGCATGGAATATCTTTCCATTTCTTTGCATCCTCTTTAATTTCCTTGATTAATGTTTTATAGCTCTCAGCATATAAGTCTTTCACCTCCTTGGCAGTTTTATTCCTAGGTATATATTTTTTTGGGGTGCAATTTTAAAAGGTGTTGTATTTCTGTATTCCTTTTCTGATATTTCATTGTTAGTATACAGAAATGCAACCAATTTCTGCATGTTAATCTTGTATCCTGCTACTTTGCCGAATTCATTGATCAGTTCAAGTAGGGTGGAGTGTGGAGTCCGTAGGGTTTTCTGTATATCGTGTCATGTCGTCTACATAGAGTGACAATTTTACCTCTTCTCTTCCAATTTGGATACCTTTTATTTCCTTTGTTTGTCTGATTGCTGTGACTAGGACTTCCAATACCATGTTGACTAAAAGTGCTAAGAGTGGGCATCCTTGTCTTGTTCCAGATTTTAGCGGCCAGGCATTCAGCTCTTCTCCACTGAGTATTATATTGGCTGTGGGTTTGTCACAAATGGCTTTTATTATGTTAAGGTACTTTGATAAGAGTTTTTATCGAGATGCATTTATTTTAGTTTTAAGATTAAGAAGAGAAAGAAACCTTTAAAATGGATAAGATGACTGCTCCTATTGCTAGCCTCACCTGGAAAAGTGAAGTTTTATAGAAGTGTATGGTTTAAAAGAGGGATCAGAGGCCCTAAGACAGAGTGGAAAGAGCAGGCGTTTTTGGCATTCCGTGGCCTCAGTTTGATTTCTGGAGCCTGGTTCTTACAACACCTAACTGGTGTTGGCCAGTTACTTATCCAGGGTTTTCTGTGTCTGGGTTTCCTCCTGTGGCAAATGAAGCTGAAGTAGTACTTAGCTCATCCATCTGTAGTGAATCAGCGAACCTCCTCCTCATGGAAGCCCCATTTGTAGGCCTCCCACGATGGAGGAGGTTGAGTGAGATGATGGTTGGTACCACGTTTGGCTCTGGCGTGGCACTTAGGAATGATCCACTGAATGGCAGCTTCTGGCTCCAGCATGGAAGATAACGTTATCTTACCGGGTTTTGTACACAGTTAATGGCTTCTCAACTTATGCTTTCCAGAAGAAGAAAATAAAATCACTTATTTTTCTTTTTATTTTCATTTCTTTTAAGATTTGTATTCTATTATAGTTGATTTACAATGTTCTATCAATTTCTACTGTGCAGGAGAAAAATCACTTATTTTTAGATCCTATGGGCTTTTCAGAATTGCTTTATAGATGCCTTTAACCCTCTAGGTGCATGGTTCTGAACTTGAATCTACTAAGCCTAATCATTCAGGAGGCAGAGAGGAGCCAAAGATATCTCAGTCTCATTTTTTGGTCATGATTTCAGCATGTTGATTCAAACTTAAATTATGTGTGATGTATTATTAGCTACCCTCTCTGACTAGTGTTGGAATTCGCCTGCTGCTTGCCCAAGTAATTTTTTTTTTTAAATGAGCCATCAAATAGGATGTGGCTTGGGGTTTTTGCAGCAGTTGGAGTGGATTTATATTGCTGTGTCTGGACTGTCTTTCCCTCTCTTTTGTGAACAGCAGCATTCGTTTCTGTGCAGGGCGTTAAGGACTTGAGGTACAGATTGTGTCCCAAGAGCAGGCCAAGCTATTTCATCCTTGACCTTTACAAGATAATGGAGCCTTGGACTTATCACCCTGTGTCAGTTTGTGGCGATAAGCAAGCTCTGTGCTTTAAGGTTTGAGCTAGTGGTGAATTTAAAATTTTTTTTATAAGGGAAAACTCATGTACAATTTAAAGGAAATACTTGTATGGATTGGTGATAATAGAAGAGGAAGAACTTGTGATCTGATTTTTGTGTATTCTTGGGATTCATAAGAAGGGGAAGTGATCCAGAAACTACCCTTTTTTGAGCAGTTCCATGGTTGGGTAGCATTCAGAGCTTTGGACATTGGTGAATTCTTTTTTTCCTCTGTGGCTCTTTTCTACATTTTCTGCCATCTGTGTAGATTTCTTCTGTCTCCTTCCTGGTTTAGCACAGCACAAGAGCAGGCTTGGCCAGCTGATGAGCATTGCCTGCATGGCAGAGTCGAAACCCGTGTCCCGGGATGGTGGGAGCGAGATGGTCTGCCACTGTGCCCTTCTGCGGTCGCCAGTGGAGACCTGTGTTTCAGTCGTCATGCCCTGCTATGGTCTTTGGAAAAGCAGAATCACAAATTAGCAAACTAAAGTTCAGCTCAAGGTTTGGGTGTCCTTATTTGTCATGTTCATTCAGCAACTGTTTTCCTTCTCTTTAAGGCCTTGAAGATCATGCAGTTACTCTTTCTCCTCGTGCTTTAAAAAAGTGAATTTTTATAAAACGTAGCATGATTCGGGGTTGTAGACAGGCCCTTAATTATCCCCAAGCAGATAGTTTTCCCAGCCTTCATTTTTTTTTTTTTTTCAAGAATTTGTGAGGGGAGTTCCTGTCGTGGCTCAGTGGTTCACGAACCTGACTGGTATCCATGAGAATGCGGGTTTGATCCCTGGCCTCGCTCAATGGGTTAAGGATCCAGCGTTGCCATGAGCTGTGGTGTAGGTTGCAGACATGGCTCAAATCCCGCGTGGCTGTGCCGTAGGCCAGCAGCTCTGATTCCACCCCTAGCCTGGGAACCTCCATATGCCTTGGGTGCGGCCCTAAAAAGACAAAAAACAAACAAACAAAACCTTTACCGTCTAGATTTCAGAATAATTTTATTATACTCAGAACACTTTACTTTTAAGAATAATTTTTACATTTTCTCAAACATTGGGAGTTGCCAGCTTAAGATGCTGATTTGCCTACATTCAGAAATTTCTATTCAGTGGGTATAACTGTGTTCTGTAGATAAAAATGAAATGAGCTGTGGAATTTTGGTTCAGCCTAGACTGGGATTTTTGAGGTTGAGCTGTAGCCAAACACCAGATTAATTAAATAAAGTATTGCAATGGCTGTTTCTCAAAGAAAATTTATTTGGCCTTTTCTGGCATCAACTCAGTCCTTTTGATTATAACATTTCAGCCTATTAATAATAATATGAGTAAATGTATTCATAATTCATAACCTTCCTCTATAATTATCAAAAACTTTCTATACCACGGTCAGTTAAAAGGTTTTCTTTTTAAAGAGGGCTCGCTTAGTTATTTCAGAGGACACAGCCCTGGGACTCTGAGCCTGTATTCCCTCCTCTCAGCTTTCAGATCATCTAATTAGGTAACAAATTATAGGAGCAAAAAATTAAACTATATTTCAAGTCTAAGAATGCCAGAGTTTTTTCTTTCATATTTAAAAAGTTTTTTTTCTTTTTTTAGGTCTGCACCTGTGGCATATGGAGGTTCCCAGGCTAGGGGTCCAGTTGGAGCTGTAGCCGCCGACCTATGCCACAGCCACAGCAATGCCAGATCTGAGCTGCGTCTGTGATCTACATCACAGTTCCTGGCAATGCCAGATCCTTGACCCACTGAGCGAGGCCAGGGATCGAACCCACGTCCTCATGGATACCAGTTGGGTTCGTTTCCACTGCACCACGATGGGAACTCCTAAAAAGTATTTTAAAAAATAAAATGAATACTTGCTTACTACAGAAAATTGAAGAGAAACGTACATGCAAATAGAATAAAGAAAATCACCCAGAAATAATCATAGTAACATTCTGGTATATTTTCTTTTAGTATTTTACCTCTTTGTTTTATGTGGGTTTAATCCTGCATGCTCTGCATGTTAATTTTTGCTGTTTTCGTTAATAGTTATGAGAAATGTTTTCAAATTAAACTGGTTGGCGAAGGAAAAAGTTTTCCTATACCCGTTTCTAGGTTCTTGACCTGAGACGGATGAGCAGGAGAAAACCAAATTTAATTATGTGCACACTAGAGGCTCTGTAAGCAACATGAGACTCAAGGATAAGTTAGGCAGTGGAGGCTTCTGTGCCTTCTGAAAGGAGGAGAAAGGGGTAAGGGTTTGGGACTTCAAAGGGACAGGAAGGGAATTCGCATACAAATTTTATTTTTTTTTGTCTTTTTTTTTTATGTAGAGCCGCACCCGCAGCATATGGAGGTTCCCAGGCTAGGGGTCTAACAGGAGCTGTAGCTGCCGGCCTTCGCCACAGCAACGCGGGATCCGAGCCGCGTCTGCAACCTTCACCACAGCTTATGGCAACACCGGATCCTTAACCCACTGAGCAAGGCCAGGGATCGAACCCGCAACCTCATGGTTCTTAGTCAGATTCATTAACCACTGAGCCACAAAGGGAACTCCCGCATACAAATTTTAAATGGACTTTTACATTTTACGTGGGACAATAATGGTAAGCAGAGCTTGCTGCCCAGCCGTGCAGAGACAGTGGGACACGGGCAGGACCGTGGTGTCCAGACCCTAGGTTTCCCCCACCTCATCTCAGCCACGTTCTTTGCAGGTAGCGCTGGCAGTGAGTGCTCTTCCTGGACCCAGCCGTATATCCAGATTCTTTCAGGCGGTTAAAAGGGGAGAAGGGGTTAAAAAGAAAGACTTCCTGAGTCTTCTGTTTCTTAAAAATAATCAGCCTAAAATACTTCTCACACTAAATAGACATAGTTTAGGGTGGCAAATTTTGCTACTTGACCAACTCTATGAAAAAATATTAACTGGTTGCATTAGTTAAATAAACCATCAAGTTGCTATACCGTAATTTACTCAGTAATATTCTTATTATAGAATTTTTAATTAAAAATTATTTTAAAAATTTTAATTGAAGCATAGCTGATATACAATGTTGTGCCAGTTTCTGCTATACAGCAAAGTCTTTCAAATCTGTATTGTTTTTAAATATTATTTTCCATCATGGTCTGTCCCAGGAGATTGGGTGTACTTCCCTGAGCTATACGGTAGGGCTTTATTGTTTCTCCATTCTAAGTGTTGGTATCTACCAACCCCAGACTCCCAGTTCATCCCACTCCCTTCCCTCTCCCCCTTGGCAGTCACAAGTCTGTTCTCCATGTCTTTGAGTCTGTTTCTCTTTTGTAGCTTGGTTCCTTTGTGCCGTATTTTAGATTCCATATATGAGTGATATCATATAGTATTTGTCTTTCTCTTTCTGACTTACTTCACTTAGTATGAGACTCTCTAGTTGCATCCATGTTGCTGCAATTGTCATTTTTCCTTCTTTCTATGGGTGAGTAGTATTCCATTGTGTATATGTACCACATCTTCTTAATCCATTCATCTGTCGTTGGACATTTAGGTTGTTTCCATGTCTTGACTACTGTGAATAGTGCTGCAGTGAACATTGGGATGCATGTGTCTTCTTCCAAATATACACCTAGGAGTGGGATTTCTGGATCATATTCTATTTTTGGTGTTCTGAGGAGCCTCTATACTGTTTTCCATAGTAGTTGTACCAATTTATATTCCCACCAGCAAGGTAAGAGGGTTCTCTTTCATCCAAACTCTCTCCAGCATTTGTTAATTGTAGAATTATTAATGATGGCCATTCTGATTGGTGTGAGGTGTAGTTTTGATTTGGCTTTTCATTTTGAATGCATTTTTTATTTAAATTCACTCTCAAACGTCTTGGGGCACAAGAATTTGTTGTGAAAGGAATTCCAAACGTGAAATCATAAATCTCTGGAATATCGCTTGGCCTCTTGTCTGTAAAATGATAGAGTCAGAGAATGGGTTTAAAAAAAGTTTAAAGAAGTTCCTATGTGGCTCAGCAGGTTAAGAGTCCAGTGTTGTCACTGCAGTGGCTTGGGTTTCTGCTGTGATGTGGGTCCATCCAGCTCCTGGCCCGGGAACTTCTGCATGCTGTGGGCGTGGCCAAAAAAAAGTTTAAAAATCAGAATTTTTCGTATTTGTCATATTGCCCTATATAAAGGTTATATAAGATTATAATCCATGCAGTGTTTTATCTTTTTAAAACCGTTCTTTTTTTTTTTTTGTCTTTTTTTTACCTTTATGTGGAGCCGCACCCGCGGCATATGGAGGTTCCCAGGCTAGGGGTCTAACAGGAGCTGTAGCTGCCAGCCTTCGCCACAGCCACAGCAACGCAGGATCCGAGCCGCGTCTGCAACCTTCACCACAGCTCACGGCAACGCTGGATCCTTAACCCACTGAGCAAGGCCAGGGATCGAACCCGCAACCTCATGGTTCCTAGTCGGAATCGTTAACCACTGCACCACAACGGGAACTCCTAAAGGAAATTTTTGATATTGATATGATCTGATGTTCACACTGCAATCAAACTTCTGCAAATGTCCCAACACTGTCATAGTTTTTTATTTTATTTTTGGATTCAAGATGACGTCAATCATGTATTGCATTTAGTCATCATAGTTCTTTTCAAAACACGTCAGAGATTTTATTCAACTCATTAATTAATGAAAAAACAATAAGATGTTAAAAGCAATTCAAATGAGAATTTAACCCACTAGGCAATTTTTTATCTTATTTTATTATTATTATTTTTTTTGTCTCTTTAGGGCCCCAACCTCGGCATATGGAGGTTCCCAGGCTAGGAGTCCAACAGGAGCTGTAGCCGCTGGCCTACGCCACAGTCACAGTAACGCGGGATCTGAGCCGCGTCTGCAACCTACACCACAGCTCACAGCAACACCGGATCCTTAACCCACTGAGAGAGGCCAGGGATCGAACCCGTGTCCTCCTGGACACTAGTCAGATTATTTCTGCTGAGCCACAAGGGGAACTCCTTTTTATTTTGTTTTTTATTTTTTATTAGACAACATATTTTTGCAGTTCCGTGAACAGAAATCATTTGCATTACTATGGACAAGGAGGATTTATGTTTCTCTCAATTTTCTGCAGTTTGAATTCTACCTCTCCAAGCTGGAGGGGGAAGAAAACCTCTGACGTTTGGTTTTCTACTGATGCTGCAACAGCGCGCCAGCCATTTAACTTAAAGCAACAGCAACGTACGACCTCACCGTTTAGTTGGAGTAGCTTGCAGTTGGAGGGCAGAAGTCCGCAGTGGGTCCCACCTGGCTGACAGCAAGGCGTCAGCAAAGCTGTGTCCCTTCTAGAGGCTTTCGGGGAGCGGGGGGGCGGGGGGACCCACCCGTGTCTTTGCTTTCTCCGCCTTCTGCAACCACCCTTGTTCTTTGGCTCTCAGTCCCCTTCCTTCATCTTCAAACCTAGTAGTGTCATCACAGCACTTTAGTCCCCTTTAATCTAGAACAGTCTGTTTTTGTCTTTCCAAACCTTGACAGTTTTTGAAGAGCTCAGACAAGGTGTTGTTTTGCGGTGTTCTTTGATTCGGTCTGTCTGTCTGCATCACCCGTGTTTGACAGGCGTGCCCCACAGGTGAGGTCATTGTAACACATCACCCTGAGGCACCCACGTGGTCTCTGCCATTATTACCGATGTTTTGTTTAAAAACTCTGTTCAGCGGTGGCCTCGGGAATGTCCACGGTGGCTTCCCTCCTGATATTAATAAGCACTCTGTGGGCAATACTTGTGCAAGTGTTTCATTCAAATTTCAGTTGATATGCTGCAGAGTGGGCACTAGAATTATTAATTGGACCGTCTCATTTTGTGAGTTGTATTCTTTTCTTACTGATTTGTAAGTACATTTTTATTATGATAATTATTCATTTCTAACACTTAGTGAGCTGTTAGTTATTAGATACTAAACACTGTTCTGAAATCTTCATAGCAATTTCATGAAATGTAAGTACCATGTTCCCCCTTCATTTTCTGAAGAAACTGAAGCTTAGAGAGATTAATGCTGGCTTTTGTATTCTGTAGATATTTGTCCCAGTTTGTTGTGTACATTTTAATATAATCTACTTTACTACACCAAAGCTTTACATTTTTTCATAGTAACAACTGTCAGTTTATTCTTTTGTAGTTTCTGCTTTTGTTGTCCTATTTAGAATCATTGTGTTAAATCCATTAGGAATGAGTTTTGCTTAAATGCCATCTTGTCAGTAAGTAAGGTTGCCAGATTTGCTTAAAATAAGCATGTCCCAAATATTGTATGGAATATACTCATATTGTAAAATGATTTGTTGCTTATCTGAAATTCAGCTTTAACTTGGCCTTCTCTATTTTGGCTTGGAAACCCTGTCGGTAAGGCTTTCCCTGATCACTTTGTTTAAAATTGTAACTCCCATCTCAGCATTCCCTGGTTTTCCCTTTCTCCCTAGTATATACACAGGCATTCAGAGAAAGGGGGGTTTCCCCCTTTTCAGATTTATTTGAGCAGTGAGAACGCGCCCTCCCCGCTCAGGCTGCTGTCAGCTGCCCCTGCTTGTCCATGATACATCCATTTCTGTTGTCTTCGCTGGAAAACGTAGACACTGCGTTACCCTTTCTCACACCAGTCTGCTCCTTCCAGGATTGCTTCGAACCACACGGCTCTCCGTGACATGCGCTCACTGAGAGTACAGGCTGCCTGGTGTAGCCACTCCACGTGGACCTTTCATTTATCACCTGGCTGCCAGGAAGAGGAGGCAAGGGTTTCTTCTCCCTTTTGATGTTCTCACTTCTGTTAGTTCAGTTAGTTTTTATTACTCAGGGCCTGGGTGGGATGAGGCTATTCTTAATCTTGCACGGGGTACCCCTGACACGGAGGAAAAGCGAATAGGATATGGGGGACGTTGGGGAGCAGAGGAAGGGAGCACAAGTTGGCATTTCTCTGCAGTCTCACGATTTAAACCACTCTCACAAATTTGAAAAACTCCACTCTGTAATTCATCCATTTTATTTTAATATTAAAATGTTTTAAATGACTGGATTAATTATTTAACGTTTCCTCCTTGATCTCTAGTGAAAGTCATGCTCAGAGATGTCAGTTGTAGTTATTCAGTGGCTTGCTGTCATCACAAGCACCAGGCTGTTGGGAAGCAGAGAGCAATAGCTGTGTTAGATCCTCTGTCCTGGAGAAACATCACCGGTGACAGAAAGTGACCGAAACACATTCCTTGTCTTAAAGGGTCTGGGCGCTCAGAGGACAGGCACAAAGGCCTGGGTTGTGCATTTATGGGCTTCCAACTAGAAGAGCATCATAAAAATGTTAAACTTGGAGCTCCCGATGTGGCGCAGCAGAAACGAACCTGACTAGTATCCATGAGGACGTGGATTCGATCCCTGGCCTCGCTCAGTGGGTTAAGGATCTGGCATCACCATGAGCTGTGGTGTAGGTCACAGATGTGGCTCGGATCCCGCGTTGTTGTGGCTGTGGCGTAGGCCGGCGGCTACAGCTCCTGTTAAACCCCTAGCCTGGGAACCTCCATATGCCTCAAGTATGGCCTTAAACAACAACAACAACAACAAAAGTTAAACTTCTGTGAATTCGGAGTTACTCTTGTGAGGAGATTATGTTTTCGGTGGTGAGACTGCTTTTGTGAAAGTGCGCGTGTCCGGGGTGCAGCGGGGGAAAGGGCTCTGCTTTCCCCCGTGAATAGTGGGTCTCCGTGCCGCCTGTAGAGCGACTCCCGAGATCAGAAATCGTGTGCTCACCCGCTCGTGTATTCGGTGACCTGGTCGTCTCCCCCTGCCCCCCGGGGCAAAGAGCCGTGTGGGATGCGGGATGCCTGCGCGGTGCCACCAGTTTCAAGGTGATCAGACTCCAGGCAGCCCTCACGGTTAGTCCCCTGCCCGCGCCTCCGGGCTGCACACCGAGGCCCGCACGCTATTGCAGGTCCTCTGTGCGAGGCGCAGGGCATGCCTTCCGTCCCGCGGACAGCCCCTCCCCACAGGTAAGGAGGCAGTGGCCCAGGGAGGCGAAGTGGGAGCCAGGGGTAGACCCGGCCGACCCCGGAGCGCCCGCTCCTCCCGCCGTGCTCTCCGGCGCCTACGGCCGTATTAAAGTCTTCCTGGTGAAGCGCTGAAAAAAAATTGTTTTTAAATTTAAGTAATCCTAGCAGCATTTAGTCCAGGCCCGCAGAGAACGAAGCACAGGGTCTGCCTGTGCTCTTTTTGGCAACAGCTGTGAATTCCAGCTGCGTCCTGGCCTGAGCTGGAGAGGAAGCTGGAGAAGGGCAGGGGTTTGGCGCCCCATCCGTGACTTTCGGGCTGCTCTCGGTGACTGCTCCCCGATGCTCCCCGTCCCCCCGGCGGCGAGCTTGTAGGGAGAGTGTGTGTCTGGAGCCTGGGAGCGCTCAGGACGCAGCATTCCAGCCGCCCTCTGAGGATTCTCACTGCTCCTGCTTTAATAAAATGTGGCAGGTTGCCTGGCAACCCGGGAGTCGGTGGGGATTTTTTTTCTACCTACTTTACCAAAAAGCCCTTTATCAGCTGTTGCCTGATAAACTTGGCTCTGCAAGCCAACCTTCTCCTTTATTTTCCACACCCCTGTCTGCGTCTTAACATTTGCCTTCTCTTCTGTTCTGATTTGTCTGTCCCTTAAAAGTAGAAGCCGGACACTTTGGCTCCCAAATCAAGTCCTGAGGGGAGTTTGTTATTGAAAACCATTCTTTCTGATGTTACTTAAAATTACTACCATGTATGTGGGTCAGAGCTGTGGACTCATTCACTGAGTGTGTGGTGTATAGCCACGCTCCTCCGTGCTGCTGACTTGGTTTTGAGAGAAGGATCCAGCTGTAGCCTTGGGTGCAAGCGTGGCTTGCGCATTTCCTGTCGGTAAAGGTCTCCAGCCGCCGGCCTGGCCTGGCGCAGGGACGGCCTGTGCCCGCACAGCAGAAACGTGGTTTGTGGAGCTTTGCAGCTACATCCCATGCAAGGGGCTCTCAGATCCTCGTGTTTTCCTTCGTTAAAATCACAGCGTAGTGCTCTGCAAAGGCAGGGTGAGTACATTCATTCATTAAACACACACACTTGAGCTGACCTGCTTTCTCATGAGACCTGACTGACGTTAGGGGTGCCAGATGTGGGACTACAGTTTTTTGTTCTTGTTTTTTCTTTTTAGGGCCACACCTGTGGCATATGAAAGTTCCCTGGCTAGGGGTCAAATCGGAGCTACAGCTGCCGGCCTGTGCCACAGCCACAGCAGTGCTGGATCCAAGCCACATCTGCGACCTACACCGCCGCTTGTGGATCCTTAACCGACTGAGAGAGGCCAGGGATCGAACCTACATCCTCATGGCTACTGGTCGTGTTCATTTCCACAGAGCCACAACCAGGAACTCCGAGTTTAAAGGGTGGTAATATATTTCTAGGGAAAAATAAAGGTCCAGAGTACTTTTAAACCCCTGACCGCTCCATTGTCAATCAGAAAGCATTCTGTGTCCTGCTGTGCGGATTCATGACTTCAGAAGTAGTTTTTCAGTTTCCTTCTTTGTATTAAGCACTTTGGCACTGTAGGAAGCCTTTGGATCTTTGGGGGTTTTAGGAGTTAATGGTACAGGAGTCCCGTTGTGGCTCAGTGGGTTAAGGATCTGGCATTGTCACTCCAGCAGCCCAGGTCACTGCTGTGGCTCAGGTTTGATCTCTGGCCTGGGAACTTCCACATGCTACAGGTGTGGCCAAAAAAAAAAAAAAAGTAATAATATAAAATATTCCCCAATACTTTAAACTTTAAAATGTAGCAGTATCACAACACCTGCCACTGTATTAGTTTTTTTTCTTGTAAGTATTTTTTAATACACCCCTTGATTCTGTTTTTCTATTTGATTTTACATCAGACGTCCAAATACACAACAAGGTATACGTTTATTTCTCCTGAGGATGCAGAGAGCAACAGGGATGTTTGGAACAATGCAGAGACATTAATGACTTGAGACGTGAAAGCTTAACAGTGCCAATACCGCTTTTAAACAAATCTTCCTTATTCTCCTGCTGGCAGAGAATTTCACAGGTGCTTCGCATGTGCCAAACTTGTTACTTCTTTGATTTGGGGGAGTAGCCACCTTCAAAAAGCACTTAGTCACCAAATGGGACCTGCTCACTGTGGCTGGTGGTCAGGCTCTCCCCACCCCCTTCCTGTCCCTGTCCCTCTCTGCCTCTCTCTCTCCCCTTTCTTTCCTTTACCCACCGATGTATGTGTTTGCCACCGAGTTGCTTCAGCTGCTCTTGGCAGCTCTCTGTGCTCATGTCAGATAACCTTTGAAGTTGGCAGCAGAGGCAAACTTAAGGATGAAGAAAAAGTCTATAGGGAAATGATTTGATGACTTAAAAGGAGAAACATAATACAAATGCAGAATGAATGCGTTCAATACCAAAACAGGATGGGACTTTAAAACCAAAATAAGGCTTATTCAGTTTCGCGCCGTGCTTTTGGGCTGTTGGGTTATCTGCAGGGTTTTAGTGTGTGGGCCACCAGTGAAATAAACTAGTCGTTGGGTACATGGTCTCAGCAAAGACGAAGAGTAAAATTGATGTGGAAAATGAGGCTAACTTCGTCGTTCTTTATGTCCCTGCTGGAAAAGTATGTGATTCTTTGTGTATGCTTTTCTGAAGTCCAGCATCACCAGTTTTCACGAATGTACATGGTATGGCCCCAAGGCACCCCTGTGGTCTGGAGAGCACAATCGGCTCCTTTTGTTATCAACTGACTCTCTCTCCAGAGGGGGGACGCAGTTGAAACTGACAGCGCTAGCGGTCTGAACATAGCCACAACACAGACTGGGACTTGAACCCATGTGCCGGGACTCGAATCCAGACTAAAGCCAGATTGGGACTTAAACCCACAGTTTTAAATTAGAATCACTCACCCGGTGTCTGGACTCACTGAGGTTCAGTTCCTCATGCCTCTGCGCAGAAGGAATTCAGCGAGAGGCAAAGTGATAAGCGAGAAATGGATTTATTAGGATAGGCCGCTTGTGAGAGATGCAAGCGGGCGGGCAAGGAGGCTCTGCCCCCGGGATCCGCCGAGCTACAGTTTTATCACCCAAGGGGAGTGGGGTTCGGAAAAGACCACCTCTTCCTCTTTCTTGGAGCAGTAGCTCCTCCTCAGTATCCAGTAAGGTGTGTATTAAAATCAGCAGAAGGTCCCCAGACTCCAGCCCTTGGTCTGAACCTGAACGCGGGCCCCACCGCATCCCCCACCCAACCACCTGACCCAGCGTGTGCGCCGCCACTAGTCCAGCGAGCCTGCCTTGTGCTGACGGCTTTCTTGAGCAGGTATTAACTTACACTGGTCTCCCGAAGTCCCCTAGGTTCCTCTCTTTATCTGTGGTCCCTTACTGGGACTTCTGCAGCTCCCTGTGCCTCCTCCCTCCCTGTCACAGAGCCAGCGAGGGCTCCGCGCAGGAGGTGGTGTTGGCACTTTTTCCCTAACCTTTTCGGTGGTGACAGGTCACAGGTGGGGTGTCCAGGAGACACTGAAGAGGCGAGCGGACATTTGGTGTCGATTTCTGAGGGTGCTGGTGTGCAGGTGGGCTGAAGGGAGAGGGGGTGGGGCCAGACCAGGAGCAGCGGTGCCGTCCTGAGAGCCCTGAGAGCCCGGATGGCTCCACGTGGGTGGTGGGGCGTGGAGGGGAGCGAACCACAGACGGGCTTGTCCCGAGTGCGGTTAATGTGAAGTTTCTGTGACCCCGTCTTACCAGGTAAAGAGAGGCCACTTTGCTTTCTGCGACTGATACGCTCCTTCCCAGGGTCGTGACTCACCCAGCAGGTGAGCTATCTCAGCCCAGCCTGGCTGATAAGGGCCTTCTCTCTCCCTCCCCAGCTCCCCTCCTCCCCTCCTGGGTTTCACCGGTTAGTGAATGAGACGAGTCATGAGGTGTAAGTAAATTCTTTTATCAAATGAAAGCCACATCAAAACCTCCACAGAGAGACCTTTAATGCAAGTGTAAATACTGCAGCACAGCATCTCAGGCTGGCTTCTAAACAGACTCGAAGCTTTGCAACGACTGAAACCTTTTAGCTCTGAAAGTGTGCCGCTCCGTCGGGCTTTTTTTGTGTGTGTGTGTCTTTTTGCCTTTTTTATGTAGAGCCGCACCTGTGCATATGGAGGTTCCCAGGCTAGGGGTCTAACAGGAGCTGTAGCCGCCGGCCTTCGCCACAGCCACAGCAATGCGGGATCTGAGCCGCGTCTGCATGGCAACGCCGGATCCTTAACCCACTGAGCAAGGCCAGGGATCGAACCCGCAACCTCATGGTTCTTAGTCGGATTTGCTAACCACTGAGCCACGAAGGGAACTCCCCGTCAGGCTTTTTGTAAACCCGGTCTTGGGGCAAACGGAGGAAGGGTGGTGCGCTTCTGTGTAGTCCCAGGACCACTAGTATGGTAGCAGACCTCGTGCTTCATAACCAGCTCAAACTGCCAAGGTGAATGATCCAAAAGTTCGTCTTGGTGTCTGTGGGGGACATTTATATTTGGTGTGTGTTTGTACCTGACATCTGGAACATCGTTAGCGAGAACTGGTCCGGATTAAAGAAACCTCCTTAACTCCGACTGCAGACCCAGCCACGACCTCCAGCCAGCAGCTCAGTTACACCCAGGCTCTGGTTGGTGAATAGGTCGTGTCCTAAAAGTGCTTTTTGTTGATGAACCTCTCAGAACACAAAGCGCATTGTCTCACATAAATGCCACTTTGAATGGTGGGTGTCAGTGAGTGAGCTGTGGCTTGTTTCAGCCTTCAGGTCAGGGCCCATCCAAGGGTCGGGAAATCAGGCTACTCGACACCAGTATAGGAAAAGAAGGGAGAAAAGGAGCAGAATAGGAAACATCAGAGTGGTTGCATCGGAAAGGTAGGTCTTATTTGGTGGTATCGTTGCAATTTAAAACCTGCCCCACATTGTATGCTGCCTTTAGAGCGTGAAAAGCTCAGTGTAGCGGGAAGTTTTGTCAGCCATGGGCTGAATCTGGCCATTTGCCACCGTCTGGCACTGTCATGTCAGGCAAGGGACGTGAACTATCTGGGTTTCTGTTTTGTCATATTCAGAACAGGGCTTTTTTGTAGAGGCGGGACGAGATGAAGAGGTGTATGTTAAGATGACTATATTACAGAGTTCCATGGAGGCCCAGCAGTTACACACCCGACTAGTATCCATGAGGACGTGGGTTTGACCCCTGGCCCCACTCAGTGGGTTCAGGATCCGGTGTTGCCGTGAGCAGCAGCATAGGTCCCGGATGCGGCTCAGATCCCATGTGGCTGTGGCGTAGGCCAGCACCTGCAGCTCTGATTCAACCCCTAGCCTGGCAACTAGCATGTGCCAAATGGGTGGCCCTAAAATGAAAAATTAAAAAAATAGGATATCACCGAATGTTAGGGCAATATATATATTAAGTTTATAAGTTTAACTTATATGTATATAATATAAATATATTAACTTTATAACTTAAATATATTAAGTTTAGAGCTAATGCAGCACGCGGTGCATGGTCGCCTCTGTAAACCGTGATCATTATTTATGTGTACTCTTTGTGATACATCTATCAGCAGACCTTAAAGATACCATTACAAAATAGTATAACTAAAACCTGTACCACTTAATCTTCCCTAGAGTGTGTTCTTGACATTTAGGATCTGTCATTTCACACATTCTAGGAGGAGACCTTTGATTTTACCTTAAATTATTCCCATGTAGTTGAGACATCAATCTTCATTTTCTCCCATGAAGTGTGAAGAATGCTGCAAATTGCCTCAGGTCTTTCAACTGTCTGTCAAGCTCTTCAAGACTGTTAAGTACAGAATTGCTTCCCAAATCCCTATTTTCAGTTGTATGTTTTGTCTTTTTTGAAAAAGGTATTCTCTCTGTCTTTTTTTAAGTGACTCTCCAATTCTTAACTTTTTTTGGAGCTCCATCTGCTCCTGTTTGACTCCATCATAAAATCATTCTTACCCCCCACCCCCCATCGCCACCCCTTCTCTGAATGAGCTGTGTCAGCACTTGTGAAAACCTTTTCTAACTGGCCTGGGTTTGGAGCAGCTGCCGTGTGGACGGCTTTAAGGGGTAGGTTAACGCTGGCGTCGGAAGCGTGACATCAGAGTTCACATTCAACTCTGCAGCTCTGCAGAGGCCCTCTGCGGGTTCCTCAGCCTCTCTCAGCCTGTTTCCGTGTCTGTAAAAACAGAGTTCCTGCCCACCTCTTGGGGTTGTCTGGGGGAGAAAAGAGAGGAGCAGATTGGTAACTCTGCAGAGAAGGCTGCTGTCTCCGGCTGGGTCCTCCGCACTCGTGGCTCCACGGCCTTTTCCGTCCTCCCAGTCCTCGAAGTGGGCCTGCACGTGTGCTCTGGGTCCCGTCTCCTCCTTGGGCCTTGTGCTGCCCCTTGTCCCCGTGTCCACCCACTGACCTCTTCCCGACAGCTCGAACCTGCTGAATCCCTTGCGTCTTTTCAGAAGGCCTCCCTCTGCAAGGCCCCAGTCCCCTTTGCTCCTGATGATGTCTCTCCTTGGACAGTCTCCAGTGGTCTGCGTCTGCCACCCTCTCGTTGCGCCCTCTCACTCACCTGGCGGCCCCGGTGACCTCTGTGCCATGAAGCCCCTGGGCCCTTTCCTCCTCAAGGTCGCTCAGCCTTCTTCCTTCCTGGGTTCCAGAGCCCCGTCCTTTCTAGGTTAGCCCTCCTCCTTTTCAGCGCACATCCCAGGCTCCCGTGCCTGCCCCGCTCCGTCTGTGCGGTGATGAAGTGTGGCTGTTCCTCAGCTTTCCCCTAGGACGGCTTTCCTCACCCTGTGCCTTCTCCCTCTGTCCTGCTTTCCCCTTCAGTCGTGGTGACCTTGTAGAAAAACCCATCAGGTCACGCCCTCCCGGTGACCGAAGCCCCAGGGTGGCTCCCGCTGCACTTGGCGTGGCCAGAGCCCTGGCGGCATGTCTGCAGCCCTGGCTTCGCCGTGGGTCCTTCCCGCTCCCTCTTTAGTCTCCACGTTGAGGTCGTATTTCATTTCCTGAGTTGAGACCGTGTCTCCACGCTCAGACTGGTCACTCCACAAATACCATATGATATCTCATATGTGGAATTTAAAATACAGCACAGGTGAACTTATCTACAAAACAGAAACAGACTCATAGACCCAGAGAATAGGCTTGCGGTTGCTGAGGGGGCCGGGGGCGGCCTGGGAGTTTGCGGTTAGCGCATGCAGACTAGTATATCTGGGATGGATAAACAAGTGTCCTAATATAGCACAAGGAACTATATTCTTTTTTAAAATATATATATATTTTTATTTTAAATGATTTTTATTTTTTCCGTTACAGCTGGTTTACAGTGAAAAAAAGTTTTTATTATAGTTGATTTACAACGTTCTGTCAATTTCTGCTGTACAGCAAACTGACCCAGTTATACATGTATATATTGTTTTTCTCATACTATCTTCCATCAGGTTTCATCACATGTAATTGAATGTGTGTGTGTGTGTGTGTGTGTGTGTGAGAGAGAGAGAGAGAGACGGAGTCATTTTGCTCTACAGTAGAAATTAACAGAACATTGTAAGTCAGCTATACTTCAATAAAAGTTAAAAAAGCAAAAAGACAGGTCACTCCATGTTCCCTCTGCCTGGAACGCGGTTCCCTACCCCAGTGGCTTTTACACGGTCTGCTTTCCCAACCTTCAGTCTCATTTCCTTAGGAAAACGTCCCATGTCCCAGGCTTGACCAGCTCCCCACTGGAAACTCCAGAGCACTTTTCTGACTCTCAGCACACATGTGGAGTTCTGGGCCCTCGCCTTGCCTCCCAGTGAAAACAGGGCCTGGGTTTCTGACTCAGCCCCAGAGCCCCTGTTGCCTAGGCATAGAAGATGATGTGTTTGTTCATGAATGAATGGATAGATGAAGAAATGAACAGATGAGAATTTCATCCATCAGTGGTTGTATTCACCAGCGGGTGGAAGGATGAATAAATGAACAAGTGGTAACTAAATACATTTGTTTGTAAAGCAGTCAGCAGAGTTCTTCTGTATAGTTAAGTACTCAGTAAATGGTAGCTGTATTTATTTTTAATTGACTTTTCAGCTAGGAACCATGAAAAGAAAAAAGAAAACACAGCCCCAGGCTGGTTAATGGAAGCAGTGCTCCTTAGTGACATCATTCATTAAATGCTGAGACACTTGGCTTGGACCATGGGAACCTGGAGCTTAAACAGCAGGCTCTTCCCCCCAGCCTTCTGCCCCTCCTCATGCTAACATCGTCATCGCTCACCTAGATTCTTGCCTCCCTGGTGCTCATTCACCCACCCTTCCTCAAGGCAGAGAACATCTCTTCCTCCCCCCTCCCCCACGCCCCCGTACCCAGCACAGTACCTGGAGCCAGTGTTTGTTGAATGAATGAATGAGATGCACGTTTCAAAAGCAGACCGTCATGTCCTCAGGAGAGTTGGTGAAATTTAATTGACTTGTTTTGGTCTCAGTTCAATTTTTTAAAATCATAGTTCAGACTTTCTGATTTCATACTTGTCTACTGTGGTTAATATCTTGGTTCCTGTATTTCCCATTTTATTTCCACCTTTCTGCGTGGGAAAGATTTGTTCATTTGCATCCCAATTCTAAACGATGGTGGCGTCCCATGCGACGTTGTGGACGCAGGTGCGTGAGGCACCCCCCCTCACCTGAGCCCCCCAGCGTGTGATGAGCTGCAGCCACTGGACCTTTGTCACCGGACAATGTCTTATGAGGCTTAGACGTAGTCCTTTTAGTCTGAACTATGTTTTGTGATTTAACAGCAGTAATCTCATTAATTAAGCACCCACTGTGTGCCAGGCCCTAGGCTAAGAGCAGAGCTTTGGGTTCGTACTCTCTGCTCTTCCTAACAGCTTTATTTTGTGTGTGTGTTGTTTTAGGGCCACACCTGCGGCATGTGGAGGTTCCCAGGCTAGGGGTCTAATCAGAGCTATAGCTGCTCCCCTATGCCACAGCCACAGCAATGTGGGATCCGAGCCACGTCTGCAACCTACACCACAGCTCACGGCAACGCCGGATCCTTAACCCACTGAGCGAGGCCAGGGATCGAACCCGCAACCTCATCGCTCCTAGTTGGATTTGTTTCCTCTGCACCACGACGGGAACTCCATTGTTATATTTTTAACCGAAGGTGTTGTGAATGTATACCCTGGCCCTGGCTGTCTTCTCTCGAGTAGAAATAAGCTACACAGACAAACAACACAAAAACTGTGTTTCTTCCCTCCTTTCTTTGCATACGCTTAAATTCCTGCAGGAATCCCTTGGTAGACTCCATTGCAAACATGAATAAGATACAGTCTGGTCCCTTCCGTCAGAGAGCGTCTGGCTGCGTCAGGTCAGTGCGGGGAAAGAGCCAGAATTGAGGTGGGGGCTGGAGCGAGCTAGAGACCCTGGCGTACACTAGCAGGTTTGCACTTTGTCTTCAAGCCCCTGCAGAGTGTTACAGAAGCAGATGGACTGTGTCGTAGGGGAAGGATGGACTGGCGAGGGCCCGCTCACCATTGGGCACCCTGGGAATAGCTGCACCATGCATGCTCTGACAGACCACCCATTCCTGGTGCACCCTCGTATCCACCTAGTTCCTTGAGGGGGTCAAGGAGGGGAGGTACATCTAAGATTTTTGGTGGGGGTGTGGGGCATGTCCATGACATACAGAAGTTCCTGGGCCAGGGATCGAACCTGTGACGTAGCAGCAACCCGAGCCACAGAAGTGACAGTGCCGGATCCTGCATTGTCCACACCATAATGCTGCACCACAAAGGAACTCCCCAAGATCAGGAAAGTGTTCAGAGTGACCACTAGGGTTGAGGTGTGTGTGTGTGTGTGTGTGTGTGTGTGTGTGCACGTGCACGCACGTGAAGTTGGCTCTCCTGCAGAATCCAGGAAAGTGTTCAGAGTGACCACTAGGGTTGAGGTGTGTGTGTGTGTGTGTGTGTGTGCGCACGTGTGCACGCGCGCACGCACGTGAAGTTGGCTCTCCTGCAGAATCCAAGATAAAACCCTTCGTTCTCTCTCTGGTGAAAGTTGAGAAGGAGTCATGCTGTTGAAAACCCAAACTTGATCAAATTATCATGGAATATGGGAAAACTTCTGAATCCAGTAGATTTGAATTTAAATAAACAAGCAAAGACAAAGCAGCATCTGGTGCCTTCCTGGTGTCAAGACCCAGAGTGCAGGGCCTGGGCTGGTGGCTGTGGAGGAGTCAGGGGAGGCCCTGGGGGGCATCAGAGGTGGGCACCATCAAGCAGTAAAACACACATTGATGGTAGGGCTTCGGGTCGGGTCTGAGGAGCTGGCAGAGGCCACTCTAGCCCACGTCACTTCTGGTGATGGGCTGACATACCGGGTTATCAGAGAGACGCCTTTTGCTCTTTCCAGGAATCATGGTGTCATGAAAAGAATATAGCTTTGCTTTGGATCCCAGCACTCGTCACCTTTGGGACCTGGAACTAGTCACTTCTTCTGAGCTTCAGTGCCCTTCTCTGTAAAGTCAGGGTAATCTGTACAGGATTTTCCGTACCGGGCAGAGGAAGGAGCCAGCAAATGTTTCTCTTTCTTGTCACCATTGGGTTGATAAGCATATAGGTGATTCCCTTAGAAACTGACCGAGAACCTGAGGCTGGCTGAGGTTAGCCACTACGGAAAGTGCAGGACTTTGGTGTGTGACGGTCTGGCTGTTCCTGAATGCTCTCCTGCGCCCACCCCACCCACCCCCAGCAGTGGCTGCGGTAAACTGACTTCGGCAGCCTGATAACCGGGCTGCACAGATGTCCTCAGCTTCCCAAGGAAGGTCCGAGAAGCCTGGCTTTTCGGTATCAGTGCTTGTTTGCAGCACACAGATGCTTCAGGGTCACCTCCTTGTCCCTGATGACATGGAAGTCGGAGAACTCTTAGCTCATCTTACAGAGACCTTCTAACTCAGACAGTCTTAGAAAGGGCCCTTTGGAGCTGGACAGAGGGAACAACAGAGGCCCTGAACAGTTTGTTTGAAGGGTAATGAACGTCCGTGAAACCACCACTCACCCCCAGCTAAGATCCTGTCAGTAAATTACATCTCCCTGTTCTTCTTCCCCGACCGTTCTCCTGATCCTGGGCCGGGCAGCCGCGCTCCTCAACGCTGTGCCGATGATTTTCTTGCTTTTTCAGTTCTTTCTCTCCCCCCTTCCCTCTCTAACCCCACCCCGCCCCTTCCTGTTCCCTCTGCAAATTCACAAAATGACGCCTTACTGTGCCTGTTATTTTGCCTTTGCCTGAGGTTGAACAACTCTTTGTAAAATTAGCGGCGTGATGTGCTCCCTTTGCCGTGAAGCGACTCTGCACGTTCTTCATTCTGCTGTGCGTTTGTCGCTGGGTGTCCCTTACTGATTGGCGGGCGTTTTTAGGTGTTCTGGTGCCAAAGCTCCATCAGTTGCGTGTGTCACAAATGTCTTCTCCCAGTTTGTAGATCGTCTTCTTCCCTCTCTTTAAAGTGGCTTCTGATGAACAAGTTTTCCTAATCAGTGTAGCCGGACTTACTGATCTTTTTTTTTTTTTAAGGTTAACATTTTTTATGTCTTCATAAATTCTTTCCTACTTCAAGCTCGGGAAGATATTCACTTATATTTTTTTTTCAAGTTTTCAGAATTTGCTTTTGACATTTAAGTGCTTCATCCATCTGGAGTTGATTTTTCCGCCTAGTGTAAGAATCCAGTTTCTTTTTTTTTTTTCCTATGGATAAACAATTTTTCCAGCTTTTCCTTTTCCACACTGTCATGCTGTCTCTGTCAAAAATCAGAGTTTCACAGATGCATGTGAAGGTCTGTGGCTAGGCTCTTCTCTGCCATTGGTCAGTTTATTTAGCTCTGTTACTGTTACTACCCTGTCTTAAGTATCACTGGTTTACAGTAAGCTTTTTTAACCAGCAAAGCAAGTCTCCCTTCTTCAGTCCTCAGAAATGTTTGGATTGTCATTGGCCCTTTTGTTCTTCCATTTAATATTTGGAACCAACCGTTCAAATTCCACAGAATAATTGAAGTGTAAGTTATATACAGTGAAATACACTGTTCTCTTATATTGGTCTCTGTTTTATTTTTTATTTTTTTGTTTTTAGGGCCATACCTGTGGCATATGGATGTTCCCAGGCTAGGGGTTGAATTGGAACTAGAGCCGCCGGCCTACATCACATCCACAGCAACGTGGGATCCGAGCTGCATCTGCGACCTACACCACAGCTCCTGGTAACACCGATCCTTAACCCACTGAGCAAAGCCAAGGATTGAACCCACAGCCTCATGGTTATTAGCCAGATTCACTACCACTGCGCCACGATGGGAACTCCAGTCTTTGAATAAATGCAGACCATCAGGTAACCACCACCACCACCAAGACATAGGACCCCCCCAAAAAAAAATAGGACCCCCAGAATTCCCTTGTCACCTTTGTGGTTAACCTTCTTCCCCGCCCACTGATCTGTGTTCTGTTGAGATTTTTTCTTCTCATTTTTAATTTTTTTCAATGTTTTAGTGTTGGAATTTTTAAAACTGGGATTGCATTAAATCTGTAGATCGGTTTCGGGCAGAATCTACATCTTATGTTAAGTGTTCTGATCCTTGAATAGCATGTCTCTTTCAGCTTAGTTGGAGAGAGTCTTTTGCTTGACAATAATGGGAAGTTCTAAATTTTTTTCTGGAGTTCCCGTCGTGGCACAGCAGAAACGAATCCGAACCATGAGGTTGCAGGTTCAATCCCTGGCCTTGCTCAGTGGGTCAAGGATCTGGTGTTGCCCTGAGTTGTGGTGTAGGTGGCAGACATGGCTCGGATCTGGCATTGCTGTGGCTGTGGTGTAGACCAGCAGCTACAGCTCCTGTTAGACCCCTAGCCGGGGAACCTCCACATGCCTCGGGTATGGCGCTAAAAAGACAAAAAATAAATAAATAAATAAAATTTTTTTTTTTACTCTCCACTAGCACTTTTTTTTTACTTTTTTTTATTATTAAAGTATAGTTGATTTATGGTGTTGTGCCAGTTGAAAGTTCTAAATTTTTAGGAAAAAAATTAAATATTTTAAGTAGTTCTTTAAGAATCCTGTGAAGATGTCAGACTTGGGGCAATGTTACATTTAAAAACAAAAAAGTCACACCTTGGTTCCAGGCCAGCTGTTGCTCACACAACAAGACCACAGGCAAGCTAGTGCACAGTCCCTTTATCTGTGTGGCGACAGGGACGCCCCTTCCTCATGGGGTGGTTGTGGTGACTGAGCGCAGAGCCGGCCGGTGGGCCCGAGGGCAGGCGGGGAGGCCCTGGGAGACGAGCCGCCCTCCTCGTCCGCAGGGGACCCGGGAGGGCCCACACCGGGCTTGGTTTCCCAGTGGCTTTAACAAAGCGGCACGACCGAAAGATGGCCTTGAATCATTTCCCTGACAAATTTGGAAAAGGTTCGTGTTACCCAGCCGCCTGGCCCACGTGGCCGCAGCCAGGCGAGCTGGAATCACTGGAGAACACAGCTGACAGCCAATTCATTTTGCTGATTCATCCATTAGAGGGGTGGCGCCCCGCCAGGGCTTGGCTTGGAGATGAAAGGCCGAGAGCTGCAAAGCTGCCGGGACTTGAAGGAATGCTGGTAAATGATTGCCACGTGAAGGCCGGTGGGGAAAAGTGGGTTGTTACCGTTTCCCCCTTTTAGCGACCCTACTTCCAAATGTGCTCAGATAAATTCCCCACTGTGGTCAGCGAGCCGTTTGTGACGTTTGTCCATGGGGCTGAGATCTAAATTCTGGGAAACAGTGAGACGCCGTTAAATGGATCATTTTGGCTTCTTTGTGACCTTATCATCATCTTTGCTTTCTTGGGGAATGTTGACTCAAGCCTGCTCTTTTCCTTGGTTGTCCAAATTAAACTCGAGAGAGAGAGAGAGGCGTCATTGCAGGTGTCATCCCCGAGGGGCCTCCTTCCACATCAGCCTGCCGGAGCGAGGAGCCAAACTTAGAGGAAAATCCAGGAGATGCTTGTCGGCCGACGAGCAGTGCATCATAGTCACGTAGAATTGGTGGCTTCTCATTGTGTGTCACGTGGCTAGATGAGCCTGTTCTAGCAGCTTGCCTCAGGCTTACGGGAAGCGCTCTGTGTGGCAGGGTGAGCCGAGAGGGTGGAACTTGGTCTGGTTTTCCCAGATCTCCGGCATTGTCGCCCCTGGGTCTCAAGGAGCAGCTGCTGGCTGGAAGCATGGATGGATGCTGTTTGTCGGGTGTACAAACAGCGAGGGGATTAGATAAATGTGCCAAGAGGGTCAGGGGCATAGCCCTTTGAAAGCAAGAAAAGTAACCGTCTCGAGGAATAAAACATTTTCAGGAAAGGATCCTCTTTCTTTGGTTCTCCCATCCGAGTGACTTTGGTCAACAGCGTATCTGCAGAAGCGGACACTTTGTGTTTATGTCCTGTGAGTCAGAGCGCCCTGTTTGGGCTCACGTTTCAATAACTCGCCCTGCTTCTTTGGGATAATGTGAAGGTTCTTTTATACCCTTAGTGTTTTTTCCTTTGCTTTTGTTTTTTTCCTTTTTAATTCAGGAGTGAGTATTTGAAAAGTACAGCCAACTTAGTAAAAAATAACTTTTTAAAAATAAGACTGGGAGCCTTTTTTCTTTTCCGTTTTATTTTGCTTTGCTCTTTAGATGGCTAAACATTTAGGGCATGACATTCTGTAACTACTGTTGTGCTGAGAAGTTGCTGGCAAATCTAGTCCACTTGGCGTGAAGAGGAAAGAGTCAGGTGTCAGGTATGCGGGGAGTGTCAGCCTGTCTCCCACGTAATATTTACCGAGAACCGCTCTGTACCAAGAGCTGAAGTGGGTGTACAGTCTAGTTGGGACGCTGTGGTGCGTGTGCAGCTGCCCAGGTCCTGGGTCTGCTCCCGACAGCCGCTCCCAGCTCGGCCCGGCCCCAGCTGTCTTGCTGGTGGTGGCTGTGGGCAGTGAGAGTGGGCCCTGGGCGGTACCTGCTCACACAGCAGAGGCTGGAACCGGCACGTGGGTGCCCGTCCGCCAGCAGGTTTCCGTGGGTTCTCGCATCCACTCTTTCCGCACATTCCATCCCCCAGCCTCCGAGGAGGAGGCCGCAGGACCAGGGCTGGCCTTGGTCAAGCATTAACACCAAGGAGAGAAGGCGCTCCAGCTCTCAGGCGCTCCTGCCAGAGGCACATTACAGAGAATTAGCGGTCTTTCAAAGCAGAAGCAGAAGAGGCTTGTCTCAAGTACTGTGGGAATATCTTCAGTCTGCAGCGTCCAAAGTGAAGTGCAGAACGGCCGGCAGGGCCCTGGCCTGAGGGTCGAAGCAGCCTGGTTTTGCTTCCCGTCCCTGCCGCTGGCCCATGCTGCAGTCCAAAGTCACCCTCAGCTTCTGTGCCCCTGCCTTCTCGTCTTCAGGAAAGACACTTTCTCCCTTGCAAATGCCCTGAGAATAGTAGACATGTACGCAAAACACAGGGCCCAGACAGAGTGGATCCTCAGTGCATGACACGGTGGGCAGCACTGCTGTCACTGTTGCTTTTCTTTTTTTGTCTTTTTAGGGCCGCACCGACGGCATGTGGAGGTTCCCAGGCTAGGGGGTCCAGTCGGAGCTGTAGCTGCCAGCTGACACCACAGCCACAGCAACGCGGGATCTCTGCAGCATCTGTGACCTACACCACAGCTCACAGCAACGCCGGATCCTCAACCCACTGAGCGAGGCCAGGGATCGA
The DNA here is from genome assembly GCA_004024745.2 of Catagonus wagneri. Taxonomy (NCBI): domain Eukaryota; kingdom Metazoa; phylum Chordata; class Mammalia; order Artiodactyla; family Tayassuidae; genus Catagonus; species Catagonus wagneri. The sequence continues at coordinate 4,222,013 of PVHT020000063.1, forward strand.
ACCTGCGTCCTCATGGATACTAGTCAGATTCGTTTCCACTGAGCCACGACGGGAACTCCCCTCTGTTGCTTTTCTTCTCATCTTTATTTTTTAACCAAGTAAGTGAGGGTATGCCGTTTCCCTTAGTGGTTTTATTTTGTTTTTCATTTTCTCCTTCTGAAAGGTAGGACTTTTCAAGCAATAATGTTACCTGCAAATATTCTGCAAGTTAACATTTTATTTACATCATTCCGACCCTTTGTAGTTTGCAGAGCGCTTTTTCACACAGTGAGGGAGGTTGGGGAGCAGTGACTCGCTGTTCTCAGGTGAGAGAGCTCAGACTTGGAAAGCCTCTGGGATGTTCCCGAGGCCGCCTGGCTTCCAAATGGCGGAGCCAGGGTCACAGCTCAGTCCTGTCCCAGGACCCCTCGGACCACCTCAGGCCACCTTTCAGAAGTGACAGCCCCGGGGCCAAGCCAGACTCTTTGATCAGGATGTTTTCTTTCCCTTACAGCTGTCAATACCAGCAAATACGCAGAAAGCTATCGGATCCAGACCTATGCTGAGTATGTGGGCAGCAAACACGAGGAGAAGCAGATCAAGAGAAAGTGGACAGAAGACGGCTGGAAGGAGGCTGAGAGAAAGCGGTCAAACACCCAGTGCGTCTCCTACGCGCCGCAGAATCACTATTACCACGCCGACAGGTGAGCGTTCTTGCCGTTGCTTTGAAAGGGCGGTGTTATTCTAGCAAAAGCTCTCTGGCGCCTCCTTATAAGGTCGTCAGTAGTGAACCCGACTTGTGAGAAAGACTTTTTTACAACTTCTCACGTAACGTCAGAAGTTACTGCTGCCTTAATTCGTCCTGTGCTGTAGAGACCACTTCAGTTAACGCTCACAGAACCCCGGCGAGGCAGGCCGGACACATCTTACTCCCGTTTTAGAGGAGAGGCGGCGGACTCCAGGAGTTACCCACTGTTCAGTGAGAGAGCCAGGGTCAGAGCTGAACGTGTCCATGTCTGGCCCCTTCGTCCTCTCAGGCTGCCATGTTCATGCATCTGGCTGATGGTCTGAACCCGTTTCAGGTCCCACGCAGACACTGCCCCACGTGCCTGCTGTAGAAAGAGAACTTGACACATACTTACTCGTAATCCTACTTGCAGAAGATAAATACTGCTGATATTTTAGGATCTCTGTGAAGCTGTGGAACATAGGTATAGAAAACAGGTTGGGGAGGGAGTTTGTTGTAGAAAATTGCAAAGACTGGAATGGTGTGAATTATCAAAAAAATTAGCCATAATTCCACCAGCCAGAAGCAATAGCTATTAATATTTTAGGTTTCCTTCCATATGTTTAAATTTATTTTTAGAGATTTTTTTAAATTGAGGTACAGGTATCTAAAATGTATAGGGAAGTTCCCATCATGGCTCAGTGGTAACAAAGCCAACTAGTATCCATGAGGACACAGGTTCAATCCCTGGCCTCGCTCAGTGGGTTAAAGGATCCAGCGTTGCCATGAGCTGTGGTGTAGGTCACAGATGTGGCTGGGATCTGGCATTGCTGTGACTGTGGTGTAGTCACAGACAAGGCTCAGATCTCCAGTTGCTGTGGCTGTGGTGTAGGCCAGAGACTACAGCTCCAATTTGACCCATAGCCTGGGAACTTCCATATGCCGTGGGTGTGGCCTTAAAAAGACAAAAACAAAATAAAAATAAAATAAAACAAATGTTTAGTTCAAAGAGTTTTAAGAGTTATATATACCCATGTACCCACGACTCACGTATTACATTTGGTTGACGTGTCTCATCTCTTGATCTCGGAATTCCTTCTCTCTGTGGGTTCTCTCTCACCCCCACTGCTTTGCAGTAAGAAACCGGGTTGTTTGCTCTGTAGAATTTACCATATTCTAGAACATTCTTGTAAGGTTGTGTGACATGTTACCTGACTACTGTGTTTGTAGTTGAGTGGTGCGTGGGCCTCTAATCAGAGCCAGGGCCGAACTGAGTGGCAAGAATGTTTCCTGGATAGTGTTGTATATTTCCTATCGCTTCACTTTGGGTAGCACAAAAAGTCTACTTTTCTCTGTTTTTGTGATAAGATTGCTCAAGTGGTATGGAGTTCCTGTGGTGGCGCAGCAGAAACAGATCTGACTAGTAACCATGAGGTTGCAGGTTCGATCCCTGGCCTCCCTCCCTGGGTTAAGGATCCGGTGTTGCCGTGAGCTGTGGTGTAGGCTGGGAGCTGCAGCTCTGATTTGGCGCCTTGCCTGGGAACCTCCATATGCTGCGGTGCAACCCTCAAAAGCAAGGACAAAAAAAAAAAAGGATTGATCAAGTGGGCTCAGATGTCGCTGGCCTGTTTCGTCTGATAGGAAGTTCCCCTATCAGTTTTTCACCTGATGGTTTTAGTAGCCATTGATGATCAATGGCTAGGTTCATTATTTCATTAAGGGTTACAAAACGGTAATATTATAGTGTGTTACTTCTTCATTTATTATCCTGGATGTTCTTATTTATTTATTTATTTATTTATTTTTGCCTTTTGTCATTTTATGGCCACGGGTTTATGGCCGCACCCGCGGCATGTGGAGGTTCCCAGGCTAGGGGTCTAATCGGAGCTGTGGCCACTGGCCTGCGCCGCAGCCACAGCAACGCAGGATCCGAGCCACGTCTGCAACCTACACCACAGCTCACGGCAACGCCGGATCGTTAACCCACTGAGCAAGGGCAGGGATCGAACCCGCAACCTCATGGTTCC
>PVHT020000063.1:4224845-4277841 GCA_004024745.2 Catagonus wagneri
GATGTTCTTATTTAAAATAAAAAAGTTCTTGCTTTGGCACAGTGGGTTGAGAACCTGACTGCAGCAGCTGGGGTTCAATCCGCAGCCCAGCACTGGGAGTTAAAGGATCTGGGCTGCCACAGCTGCATCTCAGATTTAGTCCCTGGCCTGGCCAGGAGCTTCCATATGCCATGGGTATGGCCGTGAAAGTTTTTTAAAAACTAAAAATAAAATTAAAAAAATTAAAAAAAATAAAAAATTTCTTCTCATCATCTATTTGGTTACCTGGAGATACAGTTTATATAGAAAAAGCAGAATGGATTCTTTAATTTCTTCTCCTGTCATGCCTTTTTAAAATCAGTTTTCAGAAAATTTAGTTGGTTTCCTAGCACGTTACACAGATGAGCAATGGGGTTTGTTTTGTTTGTTTGAATCATGGATGGGGTTTTTTGGGGTTTTTTTTTTTTGTGTGTTTTGTCTTTTTAGGGCCACACCCACAGCATATGGAGGTTCCCAGGCTAGGGGTCAAATTGGAGCTGTAGCTGCCGGCCTACACCACAACCACAGCAACACGGGATCCAAGCTGCATCTGTGACCTACACCACAGCTCATGGCAGTGCCGGATTCTTAACCCACTGAGCGAGCCCAGGAATCAAACCTGCATCCTCGTGGATGCTACTCAGATTTGTTTCCACTGAGCCACAATGGAAACTCCCTGGATCATGGGTTTTTTAAAAATATGTATTTTATATATTTTAGTACATCATGGTTGCCCTCCTTTTTGATGCTCTAATTATATTGTTTTTAACCAGTGGCAACCATTTCCAATTGTCTCTTGAGTATTTCATACACTCTTGATAGTCTTTAATAGATTCTTTGACTTCCGATATTCATAAGAGGATATTCCAGGTTCTTCTGTACGTTTCCTACCTCATATTTGAAATCAGCCATTTCTCCAAGGAGCCTGTTCCTTCTGATGGGAAATTGTATTTAGAAACAATAATCTGGGTTCTGAGGTTGTGGATATTAAATTGGTCATTGTTTATATCCTTTCTTTTTTAAAGTTTTTTATTATAGTTGATTTACAGTGTTCTGTCAATTGCTTCTGTACAGCATAGTGACACAGTTATACGTATACATACATTCTTTTTCTCATATTATCTTCCATCATGTTCTATTGCACGTGATTAGAGATAGTTCCCTGTGCTATGCAGCAGAACCTTCTTGCTTATCCATTCCAAAGGCAATAGTTTGCATCTACTAACCCCAAACTCCAAGTCCATCCCTCTCCCTCCCTGTCTCCCTTAGCAACCACAAGTCCGTTCTCCATGAGTTTGTTTCTTTTCTGTAGATTCATTTGTGCCATATATTAGATTCCAGATATAAGTGATATCATACAGTATTATTTGTCTTTCTCTTTTTGACTTACTTCATTTAGTATGAGACTCTCTAGTTCCATCCGGGTTGCTGCAAATGGCATTATTTTGTTCTTCTTTATAGCTGAGTAGTATTCCATTGGGTATACATACCAGTCTTCTTAATCCATTCATGTCTCCATGGACATTTGGTTGTTTCCCTGTCTTGGCTGTTGTGAATAGTGCTGCTTTGAACATAGGGGCGCATGTATCTTTTTGAATGAAAGTTTTGTCTGTACCTATGCCCAAGAGTGGGATTGCTGGGTCATATGGTAGTTCTATATTTACTTTTCTGAGGTACCTCCGTATTGTTTTCCACAGTGGTTGTTCCAGTTTACATTCCCAGAAACAGTGTAGAAGGATTCCCTTTTCTGTTTATGTCCTTTTTGAATGAAAAGAGCTAATACGAAAGCCCTCTCTTCTTGCTTCCCTCCCTTCCTTCCTTTTTTGCATTAAGATAAATTTATACGGAGATTTCCAATTCCCACTCCAGAACTTACTTAACTTCTTTTAATTTTGTTACTTTCTGTTTTTTCTTAGGTTAAAAATTTTGGTTCCTAATGATGTTAAAGTAATTACTTATTTGCTGTATCCTGCATACATAATAGTTTCAAAATAGCCATATTAGTGCCATTCTTAATGGTATAATTACTGAAAAAAATTTTATTTTCTTGCAGTCATTTTTGTCCTCAGATCATGTTTGACTAGCAGTGAACATATTACCTTATTTTGGCGGTTACTTGAAATAAGCTGCCAACTCAATAAACATTTAGGTTTATTTTTACTTTTAATGATGCCATTTTAAAATTTTCAATTTGCCCTATAATTCTGTAAAACATATATGTTGTTCCCAAGCTTCTCTCCCTGCCTCCTCCAACTTGTTTCCTACCCTCCTTGAGGTGATCAGTTTTATTAGGCTTTAGAATGTCCTTCCGTTTTTACAACTACATAAACAGCTGTATCAACCCCCACCTCTTGTTGGATGGTAATGGACCCAGCATACTTTCCACACCTTCTTTTTCTCATTTATCTTTGTATCTTGGAAATCACTCTTACTCTGCTTCTCTTAAAATATGATTACTTTTTTTTCTTTTTTTTTTAAGTCCACACCCATGGCACATGAAGGTGCCCAGGCTAGAGGTCAAATTGGAGCTTCAGCTGCCGGCCTACACCACAGCCACAGCAATGCCAGATCCAAGCCGTGTCTGCAACATACACCACAGCTCACGGCAACGCTGGATCCTCAACCCAATGAGCGAGGCCAGGGATTAACCCGTGCCCTCATGGATACTAGTTGGGTTTGTTACCACTGAGCCACGACGGGAACTACAAAATGTGATTCTCTACACCGCAGATGGTTTCATTGTTCTTTGGCCTTCTTAATAAAACATACTAACCACTAAACCTGGGCATTTAATCCTAGTTATAATGATGAAGTTTGTAGCTAAATTCATGAATGTTGTATTAAGTCAGACGCCCTGAAAAGAATTAATTCACAACCAGTGCTCTAGTTTAGATGAATCAATCTTTTTTTTTACCTTTTCTCATCTTCGTATCCCCTTCTCTGTCCCTATCAGCCTAAAGGTGCAATGCCCGTGACACACAGCGTGCTTTTAGGAACATCTGCAGAGCAAGGTGAAAAACAGAAGAGCAAACTCATTCTAGGGCATGTGCTCCATGCTTTACAGCGTTTTTAAAAAAAGTCTAGGGGAGTTCCCATTGTGGCTGAGTGGAAACACATCTGACTAGCATCCGTGAGGACTCAGGTTTGATCCCTGGCCTTGCTCAGTGGGTTAAGGATCCAGCATTGCTCTGAGCTCTGGTGTAGGTCACAGATGTGGCTTGCTGTTTCTGTGGCTGTGGTGTAGGCCAGCATCCGCAGCTCCAATTTGACACCTAGCCTGGAAACTTCCATATGCTGCAGGTGAAGCCCTAAAAAGACAAAAAAAAAAAAAAAAGAGAGAGAGAGAAAGTGTAACAACTCAGTGAAACCCTTGGTATATCCTAATTTATCTATGAGAAAGTGTCTCAGAGAAGCCAAGTAATTTGGCTAAAGTTACATAGGATTCTAACTTACAACCTTGTGGATCCATAGCCTGGTGCATTAAGTTGCCTCTTGGGAACATGAATTACTCCTAAAACTGTGCGTTTGAGAAAGACGCTGTCTCATTTTATGTATTTCTAAAAATTTTTTTTTAACTTAATTTTATTTTTTGTCTTTTTGCCTTTTCTAGAGCCGCACTCGCGGCATATGGAGGTTCCCAGGCTAGGGGTCCAATCAGAGTCGCAGCTGCCAGCCTACACCACAGCCACAGCCACGCATGATCCGAGCCAGGTCTGCGACCTACACCAGAGCTCACAGCAACGCCAGATCCTTAACCCACTGAGCGAGGCCAGGGAGCGAACCCGCAACCTGCAGTAGCACCACGACAGGAACTCCTTGTTTGAATTTTAAGTAGAGGAACTGCAGCAGGTGCAGGGGAAAGTGACTGGGTGAGGAAAGGAAGGGAAGGTGTTGAGTCTGCCCAGCCTGGGACAGGAGCAGGAAAGGGCAGTGGGAACCCTGTCAGGATTTTGAGATGCCGCAGTCACGAGAGCAGTGGTTCCCTGCGCTGGCAGAGGTCGGAGGAGGAACCCTGCGGGACTTAAGCAGTGTTACTCGTCCTGTTTTGCTGATAAGGAAACTGAGGGAGGGGAAGTATTCCAGATCACAGAGCCACTCATGTCCCAGGCACTTTCATGTTTTATTACAGCAGTAATATTTGAAGATTACTGTTTTCTTTTCATATCTTCATGTTATTTTTAAAAACTTTATTGGTCGAATTACAGCATTGTATTGAGTTTCAGGTTTATAGCAAAATGAGTCAGCTATCCACATACAGTATCTCCATTCTTTTTTCCTATTTAGATTATTATCTTCATGTTATTTGTTTGAGTACCCGTAATTAAAAGTAATTATCTGTGTTTCTAATAATGTATTATATTATTCGTACTGACCTTCACATATGAGTATAACTTTCTCTTTTTTAATGGCCACACACGCAGCCTGCTTAGGGGTCGAATCAGAGCCGCACCTTGTGGCAGTGGCGGATCCTTAACGCACTGAGCGAGGCCAAGAATCGAACCTGCATCCTCACAGAAATATGCCAGGTTCTTAACCCACTGAGCCACAGTGGGAACCCCTAATTCTTTTTTTTTAAATTAATGGTGCTAACAATTAAAATTGTCCTCGACACACTTAGATGATAGGGAAGTGAAATGCCGTTTTTTACATGTCTCTCAACTAAATACAAAATGAATTTCCTCCTTGAGATACTCAGATCATGTGCAGTTTGGATAATTTCCTGTACCATTTGTAGTATAGTTTGAGCTGAAATAAATTACTAAATATGTAAATCCTGTATTTCAGTTGCCAGGTATAGAAATCTGGCAGTTCACATTTCTGGCAGTTCTTTTTTGACACTTTTTGCTTTTTAAAAATTCTGCTAGTACACTGTAGCCAGCAGAAGCCACAGCACGCTTGTTGGGTGTGCGGAAGCAGAATGGCTGCGGTGACCCAACGCCAGGTTTGTCATTTGTGCTGATGGGGGTTCCGTGGTTTGAGGTGTGTCCCTTTGTCCATTCACAGATCTTTGAGGCAAGTTTTCCTTTCATTCCAGCCTTGCAGGTAGTACGGAAGCCAGGTACTTGCCGGATAAGAGCCTTTTGTGCCCCCTTTTTCCCAAATGCAAAAGAACTGAAATCAACTGTGCATTTTCAAATCTCCATTTCCAGAACAGAACTAATTATAGAATCTAAGTGATGGCTCAGTGGTTACTGTCTAATTCTTCAAGCTTTTCTGGGTAAAGCTTTTCTAATACAATGCTGGGGGGAAATAGAACTGTACCTTCTAGAAGCCTTGTGTATTTCCAGCAGCGCAGGGCAGTTTGGGTGCTTCCTGCTGATCTGCAGGTTCCAGACACCCACGAGTTGCAAAAGGGTATCTGGGTGATGGCTTGCCTGTCCCCGCGGAGGCTGTGGGGACGCCCTCGCCTTAGCCGTCCGGCCATCACGACCACACTGTGCAGCCTGCTCGTGCCGCTCACGCCTTCCTTCTCCTCTCTCTCTCTTTCTCACCTCCTTTCCGATGCTTCGCAAAGATTGAGACCACTGTCTCTGAAGACTCAGATCAATATCGTACCTGAAAAGATGGACCTTCTGCCCATCACGGGACAGGGCGGGAGCAGAGAAGATGCTAGCATTTACGTTTCTGCCACGTGCCAGGGCAGGGTTGTCTGGTGGCAACTGGCTTTTCGTACAGCACTTAGATTTGTTTCCTCCTCTGTGCCACGCGCTCTGGCGCTCTTCTCCCTGCTTACCGTCTCCAGAGCGTCTGCCACGTGAGCTGAGGTCCCTTCCTCCGCCGCTGCCTCTGTTTGGGTATTTCTGTCTCTCTACACATAAATACCTGTTCGGTTGGTCATGTTTAACTTACTGGAAATTTTTTAAGAAGCAGTTTATTTTCTAAAATAGTTGGGCTTTTGGTATGAGGGAGAGTCGTTTTGTTTTGATGGCATTGCTGGTTTGATTAGCAAACCCTTTCATCAGAGCCAAAAGTCAGTTTTAGTTGTAAAAGCAGATTCCATCCCAGCCTCTGAAAACTTCAGACGTTCTGAATTCAGCCTCAGTTAGTTATATGTCGAGTGTAAGTTCTTAATTTAGGAATTGTATTCATGTCTTTCGGGCTTGTTGTCACTTAACCTTTTCTATGTTGAATTAAAGTGAGTTAGAAAGAGGAAGTTCCCGTTTTGGCACAGCAGAAATGAACCTGACTAGTATCCATGAGGAAGTGGGTTCGATTCCTGGCCTTGCTCAGTGGGTTAAGGATCAAGCATTGTTGTGAGCTGTGGTGTAGGTCGCAGATGTGGCTCAGATCCAGCATGGCTGTGGCTGTGGTGTAGGCCGACAGCTGCAGCTCTGATGCAACCCCCTAGCCTGGGAACCTCCATTTGCCACAGATACGGCCCTAAAAAGCAAAAAACAAAACAAAACAACACAAAGATACAAGATACTTTCTTACTGCTGTGATAAAATAAGTAATAATAAAAATGCGAGTTAGGAAGAATTTCAAACCATATTCTTATAAAAAAAAAAAAGTATTTCTAATTGAATGCCAGTGATTCTTTGTAACCCAGAAGCAGTTTTTCTCCTGTTTCAGTGAATTAACAAATAAGCTTTACGCCCAGGACTGAGCACCTCCCATCCTTAGTGTCAGCTTTCCACACCCCACCATTCCCCAGGAGATGTCCTTTACTCCTGGGTGGCTGTCTTTCCGACATACCTGCCTTGGTGTTAATTTTACTTTTCAAGTTCAGCTTCTTCATTAGAAACAGGAATCCCAGTTGATCAGTGAGCCCCAAGGGATCGCGTTGTGAATGGGGCCCAGGCCAGCCAGCATCCTCCCTGATCCGTCCAGACCGTGCCGAAAAACGGAAACAGTCATGCTCCTGGAATGTGCATTCAGCAGGAGAGTTTGTGAAAACAATAAAAATGCATTTTCTAGCTCCCACCTCCAGGATTTTTCCAGTCCTTTTGTCAGCGTGAGGTCTTTTGCCCAGCGGGGTGCTCCATCGCCCTGGGCTCTGTGCGGTGGGGCGTGTGTTTCTACCCGGGTGCGCTAGGGAAGTTGTCTGTGTGCTGGACTGTCAACCATGTAAATATTACATGTAATTCAGGACGGCGGAAGAAGCAGTTTGCTCTTCGTTGCTTTTGCATTATGGCTTTGGCGGGGGTGGGGGGCGGCGCATCCACTTACACTATCAGTTCGGCAAACCTTGGCCGCAGAGGACCAACTCCGCCCGGGGCGGAGCAGCCCGCGCTCAGCGGGGGAATGGGAGGTCCTACCCCAACCCAACTTGCCTTCCAGTGGCGGAGGACAAACGAGTCAGACAATCAGTGTGAAGCAGGGGTGAGTAGGAAGAGGAAAACACAACAGGGAGCGAGAGGCGTGCTGCAGGGTGAGGGGCTGCCTGGGCTCCCCGGGGTGTCAGGGCGAGCCTTTCAGAGGGGGTCCGTTCTCAGTTGAGGCCTGCCCAGTAGGAACTGGCCCTGGGGAGATGGGGTGGGGAGCGTGGCTCTAGACGACCATGGCAGGTGTTGCTTGTTCTGACAGGAAGGTTTCTTGCTGTAAAATGGGACTGACCATGCCAGTTCAGCTTCTAGCGGTTGGACATAGACAAGGATCAAGTGAGAGAATTTTATAAACTAGGCACTTATTTAAAGGAAAGGGAATTATTATTTTATCCAGCAGTGTGGACTTCCCAGCCAGCGAAAGAGCTTCCTCTGTGTTTGAGATTATCTCAAAAGCAGCAGGACTTGGAGTTCCCTCGTGGCTCAGTGGGTTAAGGATTCGGTGTTGTCACTGCTGTGGCTCTGGTTACAGCTGTGGCGTGGGTTTGATTCCTGGCCTGGAACTTCCTCATGCTGCAGGCATGGATAAAAAAAATTTTTTTTTAATTTTCAGAAATATTGTTAAAAAGAAGGACAAATAGATAATGAAACAGAATGGAAAGTCCAACTTGTGGTCAGTTGATTTTCACTGGTGTTGCCATGCACAGATTCCTTCCTGGCATTTCTAGGGGCATTTGTGTGCTGTTCCAATTCATGAGAAATACCAATCAAGAAATCAGGATAAAGGGGGAAAAAATCTGTGGGAATTAAAGTTTAACCATCCACATGGACATTACTAGTTCAAAGGAATCCTCTTTCCTAAAGTTGAAAGCAAGAGTGGAATTAGTGTCAAAGGCTCAGGTCTGCATTTCTGAAATCAGGATGGGAGCCTATAGGGTCTCGATCAAATCCGTCATTCATCTTTGTCACTGTTGCCGTCTTGTAAGTGTGTGCTCGCAGCCCTGTCTGCTACTGACAGTGAGTCAGTCTTATCAGTAAGAATATATCAATAAATCCACGCACATCAGTACAACTGATGAAAATCCTGCAAACTTTGCTCCAAGAAATAATTTGTGGAAGAGTCCTTAAACTGGCAGTTTTGAGATGCGTACCGTCCACCTTGCTAGGGCATCTGAGTGTCACGTGATCTTCATAGATTCCGGTACTGCTTCAGTGTTTGAATATTTGCTGTAGGCTACAATTCCTTGTAAATATTTTTACAGAAGACATGCAAAGACAGAAAAGTAAGGGTTATTGTGGAATACTATGATGTGAAATCAGCTGATGTAAAATCTAAATTAGGACAGGCAGTATCAGTTTTCACAGCAAAACCAAAATCAAGGCAGGCAGACAAAATATTTTTAATCTCTAAAAACGGACGGGAACTTATAGGAAGCAGTGTGTAGTTTAACACCCAGCATGTACTTGCTCTAGACACGCCCGGAACAGTTTGACCAACATCAGCACCACACAAAAGAATCTCTTCTCCATCTCGATTATTTGTCTTGTGACAAATATTAACGCTTGTGTGTTTTAAAATCTCACTTGAGAATAACTTTTGAGGGAGCTCCCTTTGTGGCTCAGTGGTTAACGAACCTGACTAGGATCCGTAAGGACACGGGTTCGATCCCTGGCCTTGCTCAGCAGGTTAAGGATCCAGTGTTGCTGTGAGCTGTGATGTAGGTCGCAGACGCAGCTCAGATCTGGTGTGGCTGTGGCTGTGGCTTTGGCTGTGGTGTAGCCTGGCAGCTACAGCTCCAATTTGACCCCTATCCTGGGAACCTCCATATGCTGTGGGTGTGGCCCTTTAAAAAAAAAAGGGAAGAAGAATAGCTTTTGAGGGAGTTCCCTAGTGACTCAGCAGGTTAAGGATCTCATTGTCACTGCTGTGGCATGGGTTCAAGTCCCTGACTCAGGAACTTTTGCATGTTATTGAAATGATTTTGTCACAGTGTATTAGTTCATAATCATGTGACCTCTACATTTATTATTATATCTTACTATACCAAACTAACCCCTGAAACTTTTAAATATAACTCTCTCAGGGAAAAGTGATTCACTGTTTATAGTAATTCATTATTATTTAAAATCTCCCAATAAAGTGCTGTGAAAACTATAGAAGACTATATGATTCAGAGATTCCAATTTCTTGTTCTCAAGTCCTGAAGATTAATAGTTGTCAGAAATTTGGAAAAAATTAAACATTTTTCTGACAAAAGTGCTAATAATTCGGTAGGCAAAGTTTAGCTTTGACAACAAATAGTTCTAAAGCAAATGCAAAAAAAATGCACTCATCCACCATATGCATAATGAACTTGAAATGACTCACAGATCTAAACGTAAGAATTAAAACTATAACAGCTTCAGAAGAAAAGATGAAAAAAAGCCTTAGTGATCTTGTGCTGTGGATTGAATTGAGTTCCCACCCCAGCTCCATATTCTGTGTTGAAGCCCTAACTCCCAGTGTGATGTCATTAAGAGGTGGGGCCTTTGGGGGGGTAGATGAAGTCTTGGGGGGGCGCGCACGATGGGATTAGTGCCCTCGTAAGAAGAGGAGGACAGAGAGATGACTCTCTCTTACCATCTGGAGGAAAGAAATTAAAGAAGTTCTAAATAAAAAGGTGTTCCATGTGTGTGGATGTGAAGACTTAATATCGTCACAGTGTCAGTGCTAGCCAAAGCGATCTACAGCTTCAGTGTAATTTCTTTAAAAATTCTAACGACCTTTTTTTATAGAAACAGAAAAATCCAGCCTAAAATTCATATGGAATTTCAAGGGATGCCTAATAGCCAGAACAGTCTTAGAAAAAGAACAAATTTAGAGGCCTAACACTTTATGACGTCAAAATTTACCACAAAGCTGCAGTGATTAAAACAGTGTGGTTCTGGCATAAAGACAGACAAATACCAATGAAATAGAATAGAGAGCCTAGAAATAAACTTTCACATATATAGTCAGATGATTGCCAGCAAGGGTACTAAGACCGTTCAATGGGAAAGGGCAGTCTTCAGTAAATGGTGTTGGATAAACCCCACACCACATGCCAAAGAATGAAGTTGGACCCTAGCCTAACACCATGTACAAAAATTAACTCAAACTGGGGAGTTCCCATTGTGGCACAGTGGAAATGAATCCAGCTAGTAACCATGAGCATGCGGGTTTGATCCCTCGCCTTCCTCAGTGGGTCAGGGATTGGTTGCTGTGGTGTAGGCCAGCAGCTGCAGCTCTGATTCAACCCCTAGCCTGCTAATTTCCACATGCCTGGGTGTGGCCCTAAAAAGTTAAAAAAAAAAAAAATTAACTCAAACTGGATTAAAAAACCTAAATGGTAAGAGCTAAAATTATAAAACTCTCGTAAGACAATGTGGAAAACATAGGGGCAATTATTTCTTAGATATGACACCAAAGACACAGGCAACTAAAGAAAAAAAGACAAATTGGACTTCATGAAAATTAAAAGCTTTGCTGCATCGAGACACTAACAACAGAGTGAAATGGCAGTCCACAGAACGGGAGAAAATGTTTTCAGATCATATATCTGATGAAGGATTTGTGTTTAGAATATGGAGAGAACTTCTAAAACTCAACAGCAACAAAAACCAGACAGCCATTCAAAAATGGAAGAATAACTTGCGTAGACATTTCTCCAGAGAAGTTATACAAATGACCAATAAGCACATGATTCCGAACATCACTAATCATCAGGGAAATGCACGTCAAACTGCAATGAGATGCCACCTTACACCCATTAGGATGCTACCATCAAAACCAGTAACAAACAGGGAGTGTCCATTGTGGCTCAACAGTTAGCAAACCCAACTAGTATCCAAGAAGACGCGGGTTTGATCCCTGGCCTCGCTCAGTGGGTTAAAGATCCAGCTTTGCTGTGATCTGTGGTGTAGGTTGCAGATGCGGCTCGGATCCAGCGTTGCTGTGGCGTCGGCCGGCGGCTACAGCTCCAATTTGACCCCTAGCCTAGGAACCTCCATATGCCGCCAGTGTGGCCCCCAAAAGACAAAAATACCAAAAGAGAACCCAAACAAAAAAAACCTAGAAAATAACTGTTAATAAGGATATGAAAAATTGGAATTTTCTGCACTCTTGGGAATTTAATTTGGCACAGCTGCTATGGAAAACAGTATGATGTTTCCTCAAAAAAACTAAAATTAGGCTTGCCATGTGATCCACCAATTCCTCTCCTTGGTGTATACCCAAAAGAATTGAAAGCCAGATCTTGAAGATATATTTGTACACCTCTGTTCATAGCAGCTTTTTCTTTTTTAATTTGCTTTTTAGGGCCGCACCCGCAGCATATGGAGGTTCCCAGGCTAGGGGTCTAATCGGAGCTACAGCTGCTGGCCTACACCACAGCCACAGCAATGCAGGATCTGAGCGACATCTGTGACCTATACCACAGCTCACAGCAACGGTGGATCCTTAACCCACTGAGGTTCGATCCCTGGCCTCACTCAGTGGGTTAAGGATCTGGTGTTGCCAGGAGCTGTGGTGTAGGTTGCAGATGTGGCTCGGATCCCGCGTTGCTGTGGCTATGGCGTAGGCCGGTGGCTACAGCTTTGATTGGACCCCTAGCCTGAGAACTTCCATATGCCGCGGGTGCGTCTCTAGAAAAGAGAGAGAGAGAAAAAAAAAAAAGAGTCAAACAGGAAAGACTAAATACTGTATGATTTCATTCATGTGAATTAGGAAAGGAAATCCACAGGGACTCGAGACAGGTCAGTGGTTGCTGGGAAGGGAGTCGAGTCCAGAGTGGCGCAAGGAATCTTTTCAGAGAAAGGGAACCGCCTCTGTATTTTGGTTGTGGCAGTGCTTACCTGTTTGTATACAATTCCAAAAATTAACCAACTGTACATTTAAAATAAATGTATTTCCTTGCCTGTAAATAATACTCTAAAATAAAGGGACATTTTTCATGAGGCAGTCAGCTTTTTGTGGTTTTACAGAAAAAAGTATTTGGAGGAGCTCATAAATAGGACCTTTCCATTAGCAAACATTTTTTTCTACTAAGAAGACATTAATGGAGATATTCACCCTTGCAGAATTTGATTTGTAGTTGCTGCATTGTTAAAAGAACCTTGTAGCAATGTTCTGAGTCTGACTTAATAGCCATTATAACCATTGGCTTATCCTTTGCATGCCCCGGATGAATGCTCATCAAGGTTTATTATTCAATTTTGACATACTAAGTTGTCTCTAACATTTTATTTTTTAGTCACCCCTTCTTTAGTGGATTTAAATGTGCACTTCATATTCATTTTGAAGGGGCTCTCTTTGTGCATTATAATTCTCCATGCAAAACAAGCTCAGACTATTGGGAAGTTGTTTGGCCTGATTTTCATTTTGTCTTTTGACCTTTAAAATCGGCAAAGGAATAGCTCATCAGTGTGCACATAGTGAGTGTCTGTATTACGCACACACACCACAGTGTACACCGCACACCCTAAGCAACCATACCGTAAAAGTGTATAAATAATAAAAACTTAGGAGTTCCCGTTGTGGCTCAGCAGGTCACGAACCCGACTAGTATCCACAAGGATGCTGGTTTGGTCCCTGGCCTCACTCAGTGGTTAAGAATCCAGTGTTGCTGTGGTGTGGTGTAGGCCGGCAGCTACAGCTCCGATTCGACCTCTAGCCTGGGAACCTCCATATGCCACAGGTGCAGCCCCCAAAAATAATAATGATAATAATAATAAAAACTTAAAGGCAGGACTTCACAAATATGGTTTTCAGTGTATAATAAAAACTGGTTTTGATCAAAAACTGCTTTAGTTAAGCTGTATGGGATATAATAACAGCTTTTACTTTTTAGAGAATAACAGTTGAGAGATTTTTATGTTGGTGTGGATATTACATACATATACAATTATTTGAGTATATGAACTGCATTAATTTCACACATATCTGAGGGCTTTCTCAGGCAGGATGTCCAGTAAACAATAGCTCTTCCTAGGAAGCAAAGGATTCTTATTTGAGAGCAGAAACTACAGGGTGAGAACTAAGGAGTGTGTTGTAAATTGATTGAGGAAATGTTTCTGAAAATGCTTTCAAACTTAAAAGTTATATAAAAATAAGAACACCCTCCCCTCCGAAGCAAGGTGCTTGCACAGTGCCTGCTGCATGGTAGACTTTTAGAAGTTTGTAAAGAAGAATATTGCATATTCATGGGCCTCGTTGGCCAAAAGTACCATAATAACCTATGGTGAGAATAAAAATAATGTCTTCTGGCAAATGCCTACAGAGTCATCATCTGCAAATTAATGCTAAAATTAAACCAGTCAATCCTGATGTTTATAGAAAACCCACCTAATTTTTGAGATCTGGGTTTTGACAAAAGCTAGTTCTATCCAGATGCAGAGCGTTAACGTCACCCCAGAAAGTTCAGGTCCCCCCAGCTGATCCCTGCCTGCCCCACCACCATCCCCCCCTTCTTCTGAATTTTTCTCTGTAGTTAAGTCTTTTCTGGAATTTCATGTACATGGTATTATGAAATGCTTACTGTTTTATGGGAAGGCTTTATTCACTTAGAATGTGTGTGAAATTCCTCCCCATCATTTGTATCAGTAGTTCCTTATTGTTTAATGTGGGATGCATTTTGCTGTATTTGTTTACGTACTGCAGTTTGTCCACATTCCTGTTGATGGACATCAGCACTGCCCCCAGTTTTTGCTTGTTATGAATACTAAGGGTATATGACTTAAAGGCCCCTGGAAACAGTCAAACAGAGTGTTCCAGGAAGCATGAGAAAAGGACACTAAACAGAGGAATCGGGGCTCATCTTAAGAGGCTAGTTAGGTATTTGAGCAGGAAGAGATGCAGTAGGGTCTTGGCACAAACAGCAACGTCAAAGTGGGAAAGACAGGGTGTTCTTGGGCCGCTAAGCCCGCTAGTGGGACGCTGGACCCGGGTCGGGGTGGGGGGGCGCGTGTAAGAGAGCGTTAAGGCCAACGTGTACCCTCTCTTCACCGCGACTGCCTTGTGGAAGGAAGATGAGGCAGCGCCTTGTAGTAGCTCCCCAGGGTTGCTGGATGCTGGGTCGAGAAGTCACCGTTCGGGCTTGTAGTTGGAAGTCTTGCAGCCAGGAATATTTGATCGACTCTCTGCTGTGGACCAAGTTCGGTAGCACTGGAAGGAGTGGATTTGAAGGGGAAGGGGGACTGTGAAGAGGAGCAGAGGGAGGGCCTAATCAGTTCAGATCCTGTTTTAAGAAGGGGAGGGTCCACCACGTAGTGGCAAGAAAGAGCCGCGACGGTGAGAGTAAAACGGGCAGGACTGGAGGCTGCTCGGTCCATGCGAGGTGCTCTTGTTGTTGGTTGAATGTTGGTTAAACGAGAGGATGAGCCTCTGAAGGAGCCCGGACTCAGGCCGTGAGGAAGGAAGAGGGATGGCAGCCACCCCAGGGTGGGAGCCCGGATGGCAGGGCAGGGACCCCGCTGTATCAAATGAGACTTCTTGTTAATGGGTCAGGCAGCTTCCTCCCGGTGCTGCTGGGTGGGCGGTGGTCGTGTGGAAGCACACACGCAGCTCTATCCGAGGCGGCGCCGTGGCGGGCAGGTGTCAGCAGATACTCCTCCGTGATTTACGTTTCCTTATTGGCTAATAAGCAGCATGCTTCTCAAGTATCTCCAGTAATTTTTTTTCTTTGCTTTTAATTTGGAAATAATTTCAAGCTTTAAAAAAGTCACAGAAATATTACAAAGAACAGCCATATATTCCTTATCCAGGTATCTGCCTGTTAATACTTTGCTCTTTTTCGCTGTGTGCGCACACGCTCTCCGCTGCCCTCCCCCTTCTCTCTGTCCATAAATAATCATTCTGTGTGGCCTCCCCCCTCCCCTTTTCTGTCCACACCCACCTCCCAACACACGTATTTTCTTTCTGAACCATCCAAGAGGAAGTCACATACGTGGTGGTCCTTAATCCCTAAATACTCTACATAAAGATATTCTCTTGCCTAATCTAGTGTAGTTAGCAACCTTGATAATTTAACATTGATCTAACACTGTAATCTACTCTTCATGTCCGTCTTACTATTTGAGCCAATATTGTCTTTATAGCTTTTTTCCCTTCCAGTGTAAGATCGGTCTATGATAACGTGTCACAACTAGTTTTCAATCTCTCTCTAGTCTTTTTTATAATGATGACATTTTTGAAGAACACCAGCCCCTCCCCCCACTTCTTTTTCAATAAGGTATTTTTCACTTGGGTTTGATGTCTTTCTGTGATTGTATTCAGGTTGTCCAATCCTGACCAGCATACTGTATAAGTCATGCTATGTCCTTCTCGGAATATCAGTCTCAGGAGAGACACTTGAAGACCATGTGGATCTCCTACTCTTCATCAAAACGTCTCCCCCTATTTAGCAGTCATTCTCCATATGATGGTTGCCAAAGGAGGGTTTGCCAGCTCCGTCTCTCTCGCTCCCTGCCTTTACCATTTCGTAGTCAGCATTCAGCTGTCAGTAAGAGCTCCCCCTCCTCTGTCTCCCTGTCTTGTGTTTTGATGTAGACCCGTGGGTTCCTCTCTTTTTAACGGCTCAGAATTTTATTGCCCCTTAGTTATTTTGGTGCTCAAACATCTGGCCAGTGGGAGCTCTTTCCACCCTGTTCCCATGTCCCTGTGTCACGCCCCATCAGTGCTTGAGCAGTTTCCTACTTTCTGGTATCATAGGATGTTCCAGGCTCGTGTGTAAACCCCAGCCCTGGAATCAGCTGCTTCTTTGAGGAGCTCTGGTTTTTGTTTTTGTTTTTTGTTCTGTTTTGATTTCTTCAGCAGAGTATGGTGTCGGACATTAAGAGCCGGACACTAGAGATGCTCCTGGCCACTGGGTTTGCTTGTTTGTTTTCTTTTTGTAGGTCCTTTCAGTGGGCAGAGGTGCATGGACAGACACACGTCCATCCCGTACACATGTGCAGACACGTAAATGCGCACACATATGCACATACTTGTTTTAGAAATGGCAAACCCAGACCCGTATCTCCAGCTTCACTCTGTCCCCACAGGGTCCCCCTCACCTTCGCCCAGGCCAGCGTTTGCATCTCTGTCTTCCAGCTCCATCAGCACTGCTGAGCGTTCTAGTGTTCCCAGGTATTCTCAGAACGCTTCACTCATTCAACTGTAGAAGCAAACCTACTGAAGAGGTCAGGATTGTTCTTTTTCAGTTCTCCCCAACATTCCATCCAAGGTTAGGAATACCTTCATAAATTGCTCTTTTGCACTTCTCATCTTTTCGCTGGAAATCATTCTATAGCGGTTCTTGGAAATCTTCATTCTTTCTTGTGCCTGCTTAGTTACATAGACTGTATGGAGCCTACTTTATTCATCCAGTTCCCTATGCTTAGACATTTAGGCACTTGGCAGTAATACATCATAATAACAAATAAAGCTGCTATGAGTATGGAAGTATTTTTTCCTTGTTGGAGATATATCTTCTGACTTCCTCAGAGTGGGTTGCTGGCTCACAGAGTAAGCGGGTACAGCAAATGGGTACAGAGTTGCAGTAAACGCTGCCACATTTGCTTCCATGAGAGTGAGTTGTACCATTTTTCATTCTCACCAGCGGTGTATGAGCGCCTGTTTCTCAAGTCTCACCAACAGAACATTTCATCAAGATTTTAGATGTTTTTTGCCAATCTAATGGGTGACAACTGATCTTTCAGTGTCATTTTATTTTACATTATGAATGGAGTCGAGCATCTCTTCATGTGTTTAAAGGGTGTGCGTATGAGAGAGAGAGATGAGCTATTTGTTATAGCTTTGCTCGTTTTCCTATAGAATTTTGTTTTTTTCTTTCAGTTTTGAGAATTGCTTGTATATTAGGGACATTAGCCCTTCATCTGTGATACGTGGTATAGATATTTTCTTCTTGTTTGTCATTTGTGCTTTGACTTTGCCCGTGTTATTTACTGCAATGCAGAGGATTTTTATTTTTCACATTTAGATATCTGAGCCACTTGGTGTTTATTCTCTTTTAATGGGTGAGGAATGGGTCTGATCTGTCTTTTTCCAGTTGTCCCACCATCATTTTTTAAAAGTTCATCCCTGCCCCAGTAATTTGAGATACCACCTCTATCATCCACTAGGTTTCTTGTGCAGCTGGGGCTGCTTCTGGACTTTGTATTTCTTGAAGTACTTTGAATGTGAATAGTTCCAGCTGAGTTCATTTACATCTCAGAGGCTGCCAGGTTCCAGGGTTTATGGCACAGCGAAATTTTTAGGCGTCTTACCCCTTTGTGATGGAAGGGTGTTTGTGTGTTTTGTTTTTTACTTATACTTTCTGAATTCTCCAGAATTTCTGAAACCAGCCAAAAATCATTTTAGTATTTTAAAGAAAACTTTAAAGGTATTATCAGTTTTCAAACAGTCAACTTTAGCATGACTTTTTAATAACCCCCCTCCAAATACTGCCATTGGTATTTTCCTTTTTCATCACATCCTCTCAATAAAAGAGATGTTTCCGAAAGTTGCATGTGACACAGGTGAAAAGAGGACAATGCCAGACTGGCCACCAGTCTCAAGAGGCCAGCTGCTCTGAGCTGTGTTCTGCTTCCTGTGGTTTCTAAGAACCACCACCGAAGCCGTTTATTCTCCTTCTTCACATGAGTGAGCAAGTATAAGATACAGGGAAGATGTAGGTGCAGGGGTATCGTTGTGGAACTTGAATAATTGGGTAGCCGAGCTTTTTACACTTGGCATTTTAAAGCGTTCGCTCCCTGGGGAAGGCTGGCGCGGGATCGCGTTCTCGCTGCCCCGCTCTTTGCCCGAGTGGCCGCCCTTAGACAGAATGACTGGATTCTTCTTTATGCTTTTCATAACTTGGGGGCTATCATAAAAAAAAAAAAATCTATAAGATGCATTTAGAGGAGACAGGACTCACACAGGCCATGTGGTCTCTGTTTTTATCAAGTTCTATTTCGGGGAACGTGTTTTCTTAAGGAGAACTGGGATAGAGACTCTGATTTAATTCAACATGTCAGATCCTATCAAGCTTTAAAAACAAAGCCAGGTTTAATTATAATCTTGACAAGTCTCCCATTTGGAATGGAAGAGAAGGACATGCAGGTGGGGGTATTCCCTTCAAGTATATTCAGATGCACGAGCAGTGTGACAGCCGACAGACTCAAGAATTCTTCTCTTTGCTGTGTATCCATTAGGCAGTCACGCAGGGAACAGTGCACTCCTCTGATTTAATGTAATTCAGGCTATTATTTTGTTGTGGTTGCTCTACTGTTCTTTGGTTTTTCTTTTCTTTTCTTTTTTTTTTTTTTTTTTTTTGGTCTTTTTAGGGCTGCACCTGCAGCATATGGGAAACTCCCAGGCTACGGGTCAAATTGGAGCTACAGCTGCCAGCTTATAGCCACAGCAATGCCAGATCTGTGACCTATGCTGCAGCTGATGGCAACTCCAGATCCCTAACCAACCGAGTGAGGCCAGGGATCGAACCTGTGTCCTCATGGATACTAGTCAGTTTCATTACCCCTGAACCACGACCGGAACTCCTGCTCTGCTCTTCTGTTCTACTCTCCTGTTAGGGCAGCTCTGTCAAAATAGACACCAGGGATTTTCTTTCATTTTTCCTTTCTTTTAAATGCCACGAATAGCTCGGAGTTGTTTATATCCGTGTACAAGCATGGTGTAGAAGTTTCTTCCAAATAAGCTTGTCGTGGGTAAAGTTTTAGACTTCAGTTCACAGTAAGGTCTTTAACGTGCATCTCCAGGCAGCAGCTGCCCGTGCTGTGTGATTGCTAGCTCAGTGTTAATGGAATTAAGAGCGTTAAAATATTTTTACAGGCTTAGTCTTCCAGTTACTCTCAATACCCTTCATGTTGTTCCACTGTTTGCTTTGCAGTCTTACAGCCACCAGCACAGTCAGAAAGAGAAACCTGAGTCCCAGTCAAGCAGAAGCTGACCTGGAGGCCAGAGTATCGGGGGAGCTTTCTGACACTGAAACTGAGCAGACAGATCCCTGTGCAGAATCCCACTCAGAGGGAAGGAAAAAGGCCAAGAAATTAAAAAGGATGAAGAAGGACCTCTCTCCGACAGGTGTGTATTGGGTCTCACTCAGGCTCTAGAGCTGTGTCTTCTTCAGTGCTCTAGAAACTCTCGTTTGGGGGAAGAAATTAGAGCAGGGCTTCAGTTGGTGGCAAAGCCCATGTCATCTTCCATGGGACCAGATGGTTTTCGGATGATTTTAATTCAGTTTGCGGAATCCCTTGGAAGCCCTGGCTCTTGATAGAAGGAGGCTTGGTGGGGTCTCCTTATTAAGGACGGGGAGTCCACTTCGGTGACCTTCTCTCTGTCCTCTGTGGTTCAGAGGTTTTAGTGATGTGTTTAAAATCGCCTCAGTAATTTAAATGTATACGTGAATTCGCACGCAGGCCTACTCCTACACATGTTATTTTCAGCAGCAGAGTTTTCACTGTTCCCAGTGAAACCCCAAGGCAGCCTGAATTTCTCCCATAGGCGGAGTTATGTAAGGAGCAAAGGAAGCGGGGAATGAGCACGTGCTGTGTGCTGGCCGCTGCCGTTGGGCCTTCGCGCTCCCGATTGAGTTTCCTTCTCACAAGAGCCCCGGTACAGGGACTCGCCCCTCTTTTAGTGACGCGGGCTTGTGGGCTCGGAGAGGCCAAGAAACGCGCTGGTCCGGGTAGCTAGGAAGAAGCAGAGCCAGACGATGAGCCCAACTCCACGCCCCCTCCATCGCTCAGCGGTGCTCTGGAGGCTCCGTGGGCTGCCTCGGCCCTTGGTGTGCAGACCTGCCGCGGGGCGGGAGTACCGGGCCGGGACGGGGCTTGCTGGGCAGCCGGTGTCTGTGCGAGGCGCTGCCCAGGAGATGCAGCCGGAGCCTGGGCGGCTGGCAGTCGCGGGGACCGTCAGTACCGCTGCTGCTGACCTGGTGCCCGCTCAGGGCCCGGCGCTGCACTTCATGCTTCACAGAAGTGCTTCTGTTTAAATCTCTGAGGTGGGTATCACAGTCCTTTTGACAATTAAGAAAGCTGAGGAAAGACAGTCTCTTCAGGGAGTTCCCACTGTGGCTTAGTGGAAACGAATCTGACTAGTATCCATGAGGATGCGGGTTCGATCCCTGGCCTCACTCAGTGGGTTAAGGATCCGGCGTTGCCATGAGCTGTGGTGTAGGTCGCAGACACGGCTCACGTCCCACATTGCTGTGGCTGTGGTGTAGGCCGGCAGCTGTAACTCCGATTTGACCCCTAGCCTGGGAACCTGCATATGCCGTGGGTGCAGCACTAAAAAAGACATAAAAATGTCTATATCGATGTCTGTATCTGAATCACTTAGCTGTATGCCAGAAACTAACGCAGCATTGTAAACCAACTATACTTCAATTAACAAGTTTTTTAAAAAAAAAAAAAGAAAACAGAAGCCTGAAAGTTTTGTGACTTGCCCGAAGTCACAGAGCCCTTCAGTCAGGCCTAGAAGACAGCCTGTGCTTTTAGGCACGTGCTGTGTGTTGTCTGCCTGGCCGAGGGGCACGCCAGTGAGCCCAAGTTTCTCCTGTCCTGTATCTCGCCTGGTGACAGTCGCCCCGGTTAGCGGAACCAACAGTCAAATCAAAGGGTGGGACTGGCGCCCTGGAACGTGATTCATACCGAGACCAAGAATCCATTGTGTTCCAATTAATTCCTCTTTTTACATGTGGCTCGATCTGCCTGCAGGGCGTTTTCTGAATCTCATTGATATTAATGAAATCAAAGAAGCAGCAAAAATGTCACAGATGCCTTTTCTACATTATGCTGAAGCTTGACTTTAACTGAAAACTTAAACTCTTGCTTGAAGTCTGAACTGTGTGTTTCAGCGGTCTCATAGAATCTGCCTGTCTCCTTTCCTTTTCCTAATTTAAGTATGGGAGACGTTTTTAATCTGTAACACGCTTAGTCTCATCTTTGATACTTTGTTACTGCCGCCTTCTGGTACCAGCTCCACAAATGTTAAATCTTCAACGTCAGCACATCTTTCAGAGCTCACCCCCAGCGTGACTGGGGTGCGGGGCAGCTTTCCCCCTCTTGTATAGCTTTCTTTATACCTCATTCTCTCGAATTTTTTCACTTATCTGTTCCCTCTCAGGAATAAGATTGTAGGTTTTTTTTCCCCTTCTATCTCAGCACAACTCAAGGGTATTAAAATTAAAACACCTAATAATAACAGTAGAAACTGACAGAACACTGTAAATCAACTGTAATGGAAAAAATTAAAATCTTTAAAAAAAAACCACCTAATAATAGGTTGCATGAATAGATTAGCTCCTTTTATAACTTTCATCATTTTAAGTGAAAAATTTCTATGCAGTATTTGGGGTTTTGAATTTATCATACCGTCATTAGCATAGGGTTTTCTGCCCCTCCCACTGACTTGAGTCAAGCTGTCACTGCCACAGGTTTGAGCTTGAAAAAAAGAAAAAAGGTGGATTTTTGTACTTCTTTGTCAGTCCTATTAAAAAGAGAGCATCTTGACAACTTTTCATTGAATGGGACAAGTTGAGAGCGTCGAGCTTTCTGCTGAAGCACCATCCACTGAGTAAGACTTCCCACAGTGCATGGCCAGACGTTTTCTGGATCCTTTTTGTCTGGTTTGTTTTAAGCTTGTGGTCCTAACAGTATCAGCAGGATTGAGGTCAATACTCCGGGTGCTGAACCTGATGAGTGAACCAATTTTGATTGCCCGGCTGCTCGAAGGAGGTCCTATAATAAGGGAGAGTACCAAGTTCACACCCAGTGAAGGGTCTGTATTGAGCTCCTAAAGGTGCAGTGTCCCAGGAGCCGAGAGGGCCCAGATGGGTGTCTGCAGCTAGGGTGTCTCAAACGGTGTGATGATGTCTGTCCTGCAGAGGTGGCGTCTAAGGCCTCCAGCCAGCACTGTCCTCCTGGGGCCAGCGTCTTGGTGGTATTCAGATGGTTCACCAGGATGCATTGGGTACCAGTGCACTGCCAGTGGGGGCATGGGAAACTTAAAAGACAGCATTTCAAGAGTTCCCTGGTGTCTCAGCAGGTTAAGGATCTGGCATTGTCACTGCTGAGGCTCGAGTTGCAGCTGTGGCATAGGTTCAGTCTCTGGCCCAGGAACCTCCGCATACCAGAAAAAAAAAAAAAAAAATATATATATATATATATATATATAGTATTCCACCTATAGGGTATCTTGTGTTTTCCAAGGGGAAAGTAGAAAGTAGGACCACAGAATATGGTGAACTATAGCAATACTGTAACAGCCAATAAACCCCACACCAAACAGAGTCGGTTTTCTTAGTTTTAATATCAAAGATACACAAAGAATTAAGTCCTAGACCCCCTCCCAGCTAACAGAATGTCTTAAGCTGCAGAAGAAATGACCACTTACCAAGTTTCTATCATATGCCAGATGTCCTGCTAGCAACATACCTTAAGGTCTAGTCATTGCAAAAACAGAGTAAGGTGGAGTTCCTGTTGTGGCTCAGTGGTTAATGAACTGGCTGGTATCCATGAGGACGTACGTTCAATCCCTGGCCTTGCTCAGTGGGTTAATAATCCAGCGGTGCCATGAGCCGTGGTGTAGGTCGCAGACGCGGCTCGGATCCTGCGTTGCTGTGGCTGTGGTGTAGGCCGGCAGCGGTAGCTCCAATTCACTCCCTAGCCTGGGAACCTCCATATGCCATAGGTGCGGCCCTTAAAAAAAAAAAGACAAAAGTTACTCTACATTTCAGGCATTATCACAAACCACTGCCCTTTTGACATCCTGGAGTGTCAGCAGCCAGGGCTGGCTTTGCCTGCTTCCCTACCAGCGCCACCATGGGCTGAGATAATACCGTGGGTGCTAGAGCACGTAGTCGGCCACGTTTTCCATTGTAAACATGCTCTTTTCTGCCTTAATTCCCATTCACTCGCTCCAGCCCCCTGTGGTCCAGCAGTGCTGCTGCTGCTGCAGAAAAGTAGCACAGATGGAGAAGGGCTTCTCACTTTGGGGTGAAACTGTTGCAGAAGAGACCCCTTTAGTCTAAGACCATAGCCAGTGCTGCTGAAATTGGAAAAAGCTGCCAGCTGCTGTCTCCCCTTTGGGGAATCTCTGAACCCCCAATGGCCGGCTTCCGTCCACTCCTATGGCTGTCAGCTCCTGATCGCTTACCTGGGTGCCGGTCACCCCAGCACAGAAACCCGGGGACTGTGGTGCAGGAGAAGCATCCAGACCCCACCTCAACCACTCGCTAGACGTCTCGCATCTGTAAAAGGGGGATCTCGGTACCGCTGACTTGGGGGCTTCAGAAGGTGAAATGAACGAAATGCCCGGCATGCTGGCTAAGAGTTCGGCGTGTGCGCTCATCCAGAGAGCGTAAGCAGCCACACTTTCACCCCTGTGAGATCTGCAGAGGCACCCGAGCAGGGAGGCCCTTGCTCCATCCTGCCCGTGGCCTCCTGCCCAGCACCGCTCTCCGTGGACAAGACTCGTCCGTGGACTCTCTCCAGGTGTGGCCGCGTCCCCGCCCGGCCCCGGCCGAAGCCGTCTTTGCAGCCGCTCTCTCTGTTCTCCCCTCCCCACCGGGGACAGTCCTCTCGTTCATCTTGTTTTGTCCTTTCCCACCAGGAAGCATCACGGACAGCCCGGCCAAGCTCTTTGAAGTCCCCGACACGTGGTAACCAAGACCGGGGGAGTGAATCGCTGGTGCAGAGGCCGAGCGAGAAAGAAGCAGCCGGCACGTGCGGAAGCCATGCTGTTAGACTTAAACTCATGTGGTGCGGGAGAGGGTCGGAACCTGCTGTGACTCCCGAAAAATCGCAGTTTTTATTTTCAAGGCTGTGTTTCTCTTCCTTGTCTTTAACATCAGCCGTCCGCTGGCGCTCGGCACCGCTGTCGGCGGTCGTGACTGTGTACCTGATTAACCAGTTCATTATTTGTGGCTCGTGTGAAACCCTCCCTGTCATGAATTGGGGTGTTTAAGAATCCACCCGGTGGAGGAGGTTGGCAGAGGAATACGCAGAAAGCGCCAGCATTCGCGGGTGCCATGATCATGAATTCGGGGTCAGACTCTTTCCTGCTGTGAGAAGCTCTCATCCGCCTTCTCCCGCTCAGGCGGGGGGACAGCCCCGCACGTGGGCACAGCCCCCCAGTGGAGGACTCGGGTGTGTCGGCCTGCTTCCCACCGCAGCTGCCTGAAAATGTAAAGCTCTCCAGCTTGTTTCTCCAATGGGAAAGCGTCTGCCGCCGTCAACACGTGCCTCGGCCTTTGGGGCATATTTATTTCGAGTTTTTTCCCCTAACATGTGACTTTCTCACGGTGGGGTGTACAAGTGAAAAGTTAATTTCTGTTTTTACCTGCAGCGCTGCATTCCCGTTTCAGTGTCATGGCCTGGTGTCCATCGGTCCGGGTGGCGTGGGGATGAGGTGGCGCGTGCGCGTGCGTGTGTGTGTGTGCGCGTGAAACCATGCCACATCTGCACCTTGTGGTACCAGCTTTCCTCTGTTGACACAGATCCCAACAACGACAGAATCTCGTGGATCTGCTTCAGTAGATCCACTTCATCTAGGCCACGGTTAGATATTTAACATTTTTGTATCATGGAAGTAAACATGAAAAATGTATTTCCAAAAGATGAAAATTAAAGGAATTTTCTTAGGATTCTGTTTTTTTCCTTTCTCTCCTTTGTTTATTTATTTATTCATTGGCTCCACCTGCGGCACGCAGAAGTTCCCAGGCCAGGGCTCGAACCCACGCCACAGCCTGACAACACCATATCCTTAACCTGCTAGGCCACCAGGGACTCCCCTCTCTTCTTAGCGAATGAGGTACTTGATCTCTACATAGACCTAATTCTCTCTAAAGATCGCCTGTAAAAAACCTCTGGTAAGTCAGTAAGCCTAGTGTTTATGGATTTTTTTCCTGTTTTTAACGTGTTACACCTGCCTTGATGGGTTAGACGCCTGGTGCTGGAGCAGAGCCCCTGGTAAACGGTGCAGGAAAGGCGGCATCTTTTTCACGATGGGAACGATCTGAGCTCTTCCAGTGGGAATTCAGATGGATAAGATTTCCCGGGAGTTGCCGTCGTGGCTCAGTGGTTAACAAATACGACTAGGAACCATGAGGTTGTGGGTTCGATCCCTGGCCTTGCTCAGTAGGTTAAGGATCCGGCGTTGCCGTGAGCTGTGGTGTAGGTTGCAGCCACGGCTCAGATCCCGCGTTGTTGTGGCTGTGGCGAAGGCCGGCAGCTACAGCTCCTGTTAGACCCCTAGCCTGGGAACCTCCATATGCCGTGGGTGCGGGCCTAGATAAGGCAAAAAAGACAAAAAAAAAAAAAAAAGATTTCCCGAATTCGCAACCCATTTAGGGAGTTCCCATTGTGGCTCAGCAATAACAAACCCAAATCCATGAGGACGCAGGTTCGATCCCTGGCTCCGCTCAGTGGGTTAAGGATCCAGCGTCACCGTGAGCTGTGGTTGGTGTAGGTTGCAGACATGGCTCGGACCTGGTGTTGCTGTGGCTGTGGCGTAGGCTGGCAGCTGTAGCTCCAATTTGACCTCTAGCCTGGGAACCTCCATATGCTGCAGCTGCAGCCCCCAAAAAAACAAAAACAAAAGACAAAACCCATTAACATTGCCCCTCCCCCTCATCCCCAAGAGTTTGAGAGCCCTGAAGTCACAAAGCCAGACTTGGTAAGAAAGAGCTCCCACCCTTTCTCAGTGCCGTTGCTCTGCTCACCCAGCCGGCCGGTGGGGAGGGAGAGTGAAGACAGACAGAGGGATTTAAAGTGCTGCCGGACTCTGCTGAATCATCAAAACCTACAGGTAGAGACAGGTAGGACCTGACACTTCTCTTGATGGAATGAACAAGAGGCAAAACCAGTGTGAGGCTGTGATGGGCAAACATATAAAATGTACGTCTGGCCTGATGAGCACACTGGGCGTGGAAATGCAGGGCGGTGGTGTCTCAGCAGCTTCCATGTGGTGCAAGGCCCGGGAGGGACAAAGATCAGGGCTTCTTGCTCTCAGGAAATGAGATTCTTCATCGCCCCCTGAGGCCCAGTTCTCCCTGCTCAAAAAGCGTTAAACACACAGGTTGCGTCCATCCTTTCACCGCTGATGCAGAGAGAGGATGAGGGTGGAGCGTTTTCTAGGAAGGGCCTGTGCCCTAGAGCCTCACGGAACATGCCTGCATCCCAGCTCTGGCTGTGTGTTCCTGGGCCCATTACTTACCCTCTCTGAGCCTCAGTTTCCTCAGCCATAAAAGGAGGATAACAAACCTACCTCCTAGGGTGGTTGTGAGGATGAATCAAAATCATGTCAAATGCCCAGCGCACACAAGTGCACGTAGTAGGTCATAGTGATGTTTGAAGATGACGCTTTTGATCTGAAACCCTGGATGGGGCTGACATAGGCCCAAGTTGGGGGGAGTCTGGTTTAGCATTAAATTCCCAGCTGAACCCTGGTACATGCCCAGACCCCTATTTTCCCAAGGCTATCAAATAAAGCAGGTGAACTGGGTTGGCTCTCATTCACACACACACACAAACACACACATACAAGTCTTTCTCAACATCTCTTCTGGGCATGAAACCCTAGGATGCTGCCTTGACTTTTTGATACTGAAGCCCAGGGGCATGTTGCAATGATGGGGCTGTGGTTCTGGGGTTTCTTAAATATGGTAGCCAAACCTGGAGGCCAGCGTGAAAGTGGGGACCTTGGTGTTTTCCTTCAAGTCATTTTGTCGTTTGATTTCAGAGCTGGAGTGGAAATTGAGCACTGAGGTTCTGCCCTTTTTTTTATAGCTTTGTATTTGTTTTTCTCCCCAAGATTTTATTAAGAAAGTTTTCAAACATGCCAAGGAGTTGAAAGAATTGTCCAGTGAACACTCCTTCCCCACGACACACACACACCTAAATAGATTGTGCAGCTACCATTTTGCGGTATTTGCTTTCTTATTTGCTTTCTTACTTAGCCACTCAGCTGTACCTTGATCCACCCATCAATTAATCTTAGTTTTGGATGCATTTCTAAGTTGTGAACATCAGTCCACGCCCCCTCCCAAATGCTTTGGCCTGCTTGTCATGAGCCAGAGTTTAATATGTGTTTATCTTTTGGGGTTAGTGCAGATAAAATTTATAGTGAAATGCTCAGATCTTAAGTGTGCCATCTGATGGGTTTTGACAAATGCAACACAAATGGTCTATCAAGATAGAAAACATCCCCATCACCCCAGGAAATTCCCTTCTGCCTCTTCTCAGTCCCACCCCCAGAGTTTACCACTGGTCTGAGTTTTTTTCATCACGGATTAGCCTAACCTTTTCTGAAACTTCATGGAAATAGAATCATGAAGTCAGGCTCTTTGGAATGAGGCCTCTTTCATGCGGCATGATGTTTATGAGACTCAAGCATGTCCCCGTGTGAATCAATAGTTCCTTCCTTTTTATGGCTAAAGATGCACGCACCACAGGCTTTGATCATTCATGATAGACGGGTCCTTGAGGTGTCTCCAGTTTGGGCCTCTGACGAAGCCGCTGTGAACAACCCAGTTCATCTTCTCCAGAACAAAAGCTTTCACTTTGGAGGTTAAATGCCAAGTAGTAAATTGCTGGATTGGTGTATGTTTAGTTTTATAAGAAACCTGATCTTTTTCCAAAGTTGGATGTAGTATAATCTAGAGTCTCACCAGCCGTATGTGAGAGTTCCAGTAGCTCTCATCCTTGGCAGCGCTGGACGTTGCTGGGCTTCAGCCCTATAGCCTGTCTGGGGCAGTTTTCATCTGCATTTCCCTGGTGACTATCCACCAGTTACTAACTAGTCATTTGCATGTCTATTCCTCTGTGCAGTATCTCTTCAATTCTCTTGCCTGTATTTTGTCAAGTTTCTCTACTATTAAGTTGTAGATGTTCATTACATGTTAGGTGGTAACTCTGCAAAATGAGACACCAAACTGCAAGACAAGAATAGCTGGAGAAATTGAATGGTAAAAATGTGACTTGTATCTTCCCTGTTTCTTACTCCATCCACACACATACCTGTGCTGAAAATAGAAACTATCCCTTTCCCTGTATAAGTAGCTGCTCCCTGAACTGCAGGGAGCCTGAGTTCTCTCTGCTCGGTGCTCCCCGCCCGCCTCTCTGTTGCTGGATAAACCTGCCTGAGCTCTCATTGCTCCAGTCTCTGCCTCCTTCTCCCCTTGCCATTTCTAACAATTAGTCCTTTGTGAGATAGCTGTTTTGTAGATGTTTAGTCCCAGTCTATGGCTTGCTTGTTTCTTTTCTTTTTTTCCCCTCAGTTTTACTGAAATACAATTGACATATATAAGCTTATGGCGTACAACTTGTGGACTCTATACACATTGAAAAACAATCACCACTGGAGTTCCCATCGTGGCTCAGCCGTTAGCGAACCCACTAGCATCCATGAGGACTCGGGTTCGATCCCTGGCCTTGCTCAGCGGGTTAAGGATTCTAAAAAAAAAAATAATGAAGTCGCCACCAGTGCCATCATATCACACAATCACCATGTCTTTTTTTGTGGCGAGAACATTCGAGATCCAGTCTCCCAACTTGGTTTTGTTTTGCTTTTTTCTAACTGAGTAGTAACTAACTTGCGTAAGTTTCAGGTGTGCAATATTCGATGTTCTTATACATTGCGAAATGATGACCGTGCTAAACCCAGTCACCGTTTATCACCATACTGTCATTACAGTATTATTAACTGTGTTCCCCAGGCTGTAATTACATCCCCATGAGTTTATCTTATTATTATTGTTATTATTATTATTATTATCATTTTGTCTTTTTAGGGCCACTCCCATGGCATATGGAGGTTCCCAGGCTAGGGGCTGAAACAGAGCTACAGCTGCTGGCCTGCACTGCAGCCACAGCAACTCGAGATCTGAGCCGCACGGCGACTACACCACAGCTCACGGCAACGCCAGATCCTTAACCCACTGAGCAAGGCCAGGGATCAAACCCACGTCCTCATGGATGCTAGTTGTGTTCATTAACTGCTGAGCCACCACGGGAACTCCAGTTCTAGTGTTTGTGTTCACGTCTCCTATCCATCTTGAATGAATTTTTATGCATGGTGTGAGACAGGAGTCGAAACTCCCTAATTCCTTGTGAATATCCATTTACTCCAGCACCATTCATGAAGACCCTTCTAGTCGGATTGCTTTGAGGCCTTGCTCAAAAATCTGTCGATCTAATAACAAGCATGGGTCTTGAGTGTGTGTTTTATTTTATGTATTTATTTTAGCCACACCTGTGGCATGTAAAAGTTCCTGGACCAGGGATCCAACCAGAGCCACAGCAGCGACCCAAGCCACAGCAGTGACAATATCAGGTCTTTAACCTACTGAGCCACCAGGGAACTCCTTGAGTGTGTGTTTTATAAGTGCGCTGTTATTATTGGTGAACACCAGCACAGAGAGGGTCTCACCGTTCCTGCGCGTGCAGTTCCCACTTAGGCAGTTTTGCAGTCCTTCTCTTGATGGGGAGAAGAAAATGCAATGACTCTTGGTTACTGCTCAGGCCAGGCCAGGCCACTCTCTCCTGACCTGGGAAACTAGTACATGTTAAAAATAGCGCCATCTTTTGGAAAGTTTTTTTTTTTTTAATCTCATGACTTAAGTTTTATAACTTCAATTGAGATTTTTTTTCCCCCAAATGATTCATGGAGTAAATTTCTGCATCCAGTTTTGTCGAGGAGGGGAAATAGAATATCCAAAGGCCAGTTCGTGTTTCTCCTGAGTGAGCCACGCTCTCCTCCAGGTTGCCTGGTCCCTGCTGAAAGCAGTCCAGTTTGTCTTCAGCCACTTGCCCGTTTCTGCCCCAGCCTCCTGCTTTTTCCAGCCATCTTGTGAACCTGAACTTGAGAAAGTGCTTGGAGTGACTGGGTCTGGTGACAACATCCGCCAGCTTGGAGGGGCTTTTAAAATTGAATTTTTTTTTTTGGCTGTACCTGCAGCATTTGGAAGTTTCCGAGCCAGGGATCAAACCCGAGCCAGGGATCGAACCCGAGCCGTGGTAGCAACCCAATCCATAGCAGTGACAATGCTGGATCCTTAACCTCTAGGCCACCAGGGAACTCGGAAATATTTTAGCTAAGAGAATCCCATCAAAAAAGAAAGGATAACCAAAAAGGGGTGGACTTTGTGTTTTGTAGCAAAAGAGTAAATTTTCATGCCTATTTTTCTTAAGTGACAAGATAGGGAAATATTAGGCCAGAAAGCTTGAAGGCAAAGCATCTTGCCTGGTGTGCAAACTGCCCTCCTTTCCCTGCGCCAAGCCCTGGGTGGAAGGAAGCCTTAGGCACCCACGCCCATCCCGGAGTGACTTGTGCATGAGAAGTCTTGTCACATCGCCGAGACCAGCCCGAGAACTAGGTACCTGCCCTCTGACATTTGTCTCCGCCAGCAGGAGAAGGGGAGGGGCCAGCATTCCTCCACCCAGGGGCCCTTGCTGGTGCTCCAAGCCCAGACAGTGGAATCATTACTGGCACCCGCAGACCACCAGAAGCGTTTAGCTGACAGTGGCTCCCTAGCACGTTCCAGCTGGTGGATGAGGAAAGGCAGCTCTCTGCATATCTCCCCGCTGTGCACCGCAGCCCAGCTGGTCCAGGCTCTCAGTACCAAAACCCAGAAGCTGTAAATTCAGAGTCGTTCGTTTTATTCAGGAGGGATTAGTCTTACCCAAGAAGTTGTCCTCCTTTTGCTGCACAGGCCAAAAATTAAATGGCATCTCGGAGTGTCGTGCCTCCAAGGTACCTTGACAAATGATCGTTACTCAGAAGCTCAGGCTTTTGCCCACTTTGAGACACTGGATCTAAGGCGGGGGAATGGACTGTCCTTCGGGTGTTTGGGTTGTTCTTACAAAGCCGCGGAATTCTCCACTGTCCAGGTGACTTCATCCTCCTCCGGGTGCGTGTGAATCACCGGGCACTTGGCGTCCTGATGGACGGCCTGATAGCAGCACCCCACCTCACGAGCCTCAGAGCCCTCATTGTCTCCCTTCTTCCATCCTCTCATACCCGCTCAGGCTCTTGAAGAGTTTCCATGAATCAGAGGCGTGGAGGAAACCACACGTTAGAGGCAGCGAGCTCGGGTGCCCGGTCCGCCTCTGTGATCGCGCTCCGCTCACCAGCCGTGCGAGCCGCGGATGCTGGGTGAGTCAGACCAGACCCCCGCCAGCTCCTACCGGGCCACTGCGAGCTGCCCAGAGGTGACAGGGAGTGGGTGCTCACCGGGGGCCACCCCCGCCTTCACTGCTATTGTCCGCTTTCATTAGGACGGACAGAGAGTCTTGAAGACGCATAGCCCCTGCTCTCTAGAACTTTCCACTTGTAAACTTCCCATCCAGTATTCAACCCTTGGTTTTTGAAAGTGAACTTTCCTCTCTACTGCGCTGTGTTTTTTCTGTAACTGATAAAGAGAAGTGCACATTGGAGCCCGCTCTATTCTATGCATTTCACGACTTCTCAAAGGGTAGGGACTCTTATCTCCACTTGAAGGTAAAACGGGTTCCGGGGGATCCAGTCAGTTGCTCTGAAGGTCACGGTCAGTGGCAGAGCTGGAATTCAGACCCCAGAACGCCTGGCTATGGGGCCCATGTGCCTAATGCCTAAGCAGGACCCGATGCCGCTCCATGTCCACGCACAGGGGAGGAGATGCAGAGATGGCAGCGGGCAGCGCTGAGGGATCCAGGCGCCCAGTGTCCCGTGGCACACCTGAGGCTCACCTGGCACACCTGAGGCTCACCTGGCACGTCGTCCTGTACACGTCAGGAGTCAATGCTCCGGGCTGGGGCTGGACGCCCCCGTCCCCGCCCTCCATCCATTCACAGCGCTCTGAGCAGCGTTCTGCACAGACCTGCACCCCCCACCCAAGGCCATGGCAATTGTAGAGCTTTGTCCATGTTTCAAGCTGTTTCTTAGGAGACAGCGTCCCAGACAGGAGGGAGGGGTGACAGCCACAGGGAGCAGAAACATGGGAAAGGCTCTCATCGTGTGGCCAGATTGCCTTCCATTTACGTTCCCTCCGAAGGAAATGGTCCTGAGTAGCAGCGGCGTCCAGGACGCGCGCGCTCGGCCTGAGTTAATCATCTCGCTCCCAGAGGAGGCCGTGGAGGCCCCGGGCCCTGAAGAGACACACCCCGGTCTTTGAAGCTCCCTGTTCTCAGCAGCATCCGCATCACCTGAGAACTTGCTAGAAATGCAAATTTTGGGGCCTCTTCGCCCCAGCCGTCCTGAGTCAGAAACTCCAGGGGTGGGGCCAGGCAGTCTGGAAACGAGCCCTGCAGGGGTTTCTGGTGCATGCCCAGGTCTGTGAGCCGCTGGCCTGGTCTCAGGAAGCCACCTTGGCTGCAGGGGTGGGGCACACACTTGTTAATAAACTAAATCTGTGCTGGCCCGGGGGCAGCTCCCAGGGCAAGGTCACTTCCATCTCCAGTTCGTGTGACATGTCGGCACCTCTTAGCTCATTGGTATCCTTACTTTGGATAATTGGGACCGTGTGGAAAATGTCACTCTTACTTTCATGTGAAGGGTCGCGCTCTCGTAAACACCTGTTATTCAGACTTGGAGGTTTACGATGTGCCAGGCACGTTCTGATTATCCCCTTGTTTCCCTGCAGAGGGGAAAGGAAAGCTTAGAGCAGTTTAGAAACCTCCTGAGGTCACACAGCTAATAAGTACTGAAATTGGAACCCTGTCTGTCCTCCAGGGCGTGGGCTCTGAGAGGCCACGCTCTGAGAGAAGGAGTGGGGAATATTCACACAATGTGGGACTTTCAAATGATTAGGGTTGTTTCTGTTGTTTTGGAACCTTCCAAATCATGGTCTTTTCAAGAAGTGGTTTTCCTCAGCATCCTTGTTTTATTTATTTATTTATTTATTCTTTGGTCTTTTTAGGGCTGAACTTGCAGCATATGGAGGTTCCCAGGCTTTAGGGTCAAATTGGAGCTACAGCTGCCAGCCTACACCACAGCCACAGCAACGCGGGATCTGAGCCTCATCTGCGACCTATACCACAACTCACAGCAAAGCCAGATCCTTAACCCACTGAGTGGGGCCAAGGATTGAACCTGTGTCCTCATGGACACTACTCGGGTTCATTACCACTGAGCCACGATGGGAACTCTTCCTCTGCGTCTTCTAACCTCGGACTCTGACGAGCCCAAGCGGGTTTTGGGCACACATAGCTCTTGCCTGGTTGACAGTTCCTGGCTGACAGTCCCTAAGATGTTAATGGGGTGACCTCTGACTTCACTCCCACGGCTTTGATTCCACCGGTAGGACTTGCTTCTGGAGCGTTCAACGTCCAGGCATCCCCGGCGAGGTGGGGGTCCCGGGTGTGTGCCCCTTGCCCGTGACACTTACTGTGATGAGTTCTCAAATCCTGTCTCAAATGGCAGGTGGGGACCTGAGGCACTTGGAAGGGCCAAGGGTCTGGGGGGCTGGGGACACTGAAGGTGGCCCCGGTGGTCCCTCTGCTCCACCGTCTCACTCAGGGCTGAGGCCGCGGTCTAGGACTCACACCACCACTCTGGCTACCGCTGGGGCTTCTTGGCTCAGACCCTGGGCCATGGCGGAGGCCAGAGCAGGCGGGGCAGGCCCGGCTGCTGCAGCCCCAAAGGAGACCCCGCCACAGCCGGAGGGGGGGGGACCTGCCATCGCGGCAGAACAGAAGAGCCTCCAAATAGTCCCTTTTGGGGCTGCAGAAAGGAAGCCAAGCGAAATGTGAAGAGGTGTCTGAAAGCCCAGAGGAAACCAGTAGGCCTTTCCAGAAGTTCTATTTGTGGTAAGAAACCTTGGCATGGGGCAGCCGGCTCGACTGCAAAAATAGACCGAGGTGCCGAGAAACAGCTCAATTCTGGAAGCAAACGTCCCCCTGCAGAAGCAGGGAAGTCTCTGCCCCTCTCTGCTGCTTCCCTCTAGACCCCAGCACCAAAGAGAGAGAGAGAGAAGCTGAACATGTTGAAAGAGCTTTGAGCATCGCCACCCTGTTCCTGTTATAGATGGGGCCCCTGGAAACACAGGGCAAAGCAAGTCTCATACAAGTGCCCGGAAACCGAATGGGGCCATGGTCCACCCTCGTGGCTAAGTGGACCAGTTTGCCATCACTATGTTCTTTCTCTCCTTTGCCTCCTAACGGGGGAGACAACTAAGAAAATCGGGCCCGACATGCAGCAGCAGGAGGGAGCGTGGCTGGTCAGAAAAGGTGACAAGGTGAAGCGATCAAAGCCAGGATCCCTAGGGAAGGCTGGAGACCCTCCTTTACAACACCAGGCTGACAGCCTGCTGGGGGTTTAAGAGGCAACGGTGGGAGTTCCCATCATGGCGCAGTGGAAATGAATCTGACCAGGAACCACGAGGTTGAGGGTTCGATCCCTGGCCTTGCTCAGTGGGTTCAGGATCTGGTGTTGCCCTGAGCTGTGGTGTAGGTCGCAGAGGTGGCTCGGATCTGGCGTGGCTGTGGCTGTGGTGTAGGCTGGCAGCTGTAGCTCCGATTTGATCCCTAGCCTGGGGACCTCCATATGCCACGGGTGCGGCCCTAAAAACAAAAAACAAAACAAAACAAAAAAAAGATGCAACGGTGAAAAGAGGGAAGGAGACTAAAATGTTCTAGGTCCCTCCTGACTCTGGAGATCTGCCACTGCCATCCGTCTTTCGGGGGACTCGTGTGGCTCCTTTCTGGGGCACAAACTTCCACTCTCTGGGGAGAATGGCCTTGCCTCTCCGCAGCGGTAAGAGGACTGCAAGCCCTCGATGTAGGTGTCCGGTGGAACGCAGCCCGAAGGCTCTCTGGGTGGTCGCAAGTAATCCCTCTACACTTTCCCAGACTCCTGACTGCTGTGAACAGACCCAAATGTGCAGGGGCACAGGCAGCGTCGTGTTTCTAGAAAAGGGGTGCATTATTTTAATGGCCCAAGCAAAGGAGCTTATGCCTAGTGCCTCTGCCGCTGGGACTGGGATACGTCAATCAAATCCGCTTGCCCCTCCTCCCCAAGAGATGGGCGGGGTCTGCGCCGCCCTCCCTCTCCCTCTTTTCAGCCAAGAACTGTCTAGTCCAACTGTGGCTTTGCACTCGGCTGCCACTCAGCCCGTTGGAGTTGAAAGGTCAAATGTCATCAGGAATTAGCAGCCCGGCTTACGAAGCAGCTCTTCTGTCTTCGGAGAATACGAGGGCAGCTGTCACAGGGCTTAGGCAGGGACTAGAGAGGGAATTCCTTCTGCGCCAAAGGAGAAAGCTCACCCATCCTGAAGGGAAAATGGCAGGATCTGCCCCAGGAACTTTATAGGCGGTGGTTACGCTCCCCACGCAAACAAGCAGGAGGGAGGATGAGGGAGGCTGTAGGAAGAGAGAAGGAAAGCAGCGCAGAGGGCGGTGAGCGGGAAGGAGGGCCTGTGCATGGAGACATCCGTCCGCAAGCCGGATCCCGTAGGGCGCTTGGTTTTGCAGGTACGCGCAGAACAACCTTCATTGCTACATTTAAGTGTTGGACAGAGTAAAAATGGATTGCTTTTTTCCTGGAAGCATCCCATTTCTTTGAGCCCAGTTTCTCTCATCATGTAATTCTGGTGGAACCCACCATTCACTGCACCCAGCTCCTGTTTGCAGGAGGTGGGCATGTGACCCGGGCCCAGCCAATCAGAGAGCCCCGTGCCCAGGGATGGGCCAATCACTTCCCCCGGGCCGTGGGCGTGGATGGTGGTGACGGCTGCACAAGTGTGAAAGTACTTCATTCCATTAAACTCTACCCTTAAAATGGCTAGGATGGTAAATTTTTTTTTTTTTTTAAGGACCACACTCTCGGCATATGGAGGTTCCCAGGCTAGGGGTCAAATCGGAGTCTCCAGCCTGTTCCCCGCCCTGCGCTGGAAGTTCGTGTTGCCCTAAGCCCTTCTCCAGCCCTCGCTGAGAACCCACATGCAATAGGACAACCCAGTTTGAGGGAGTCCCGGGGTCCTGGATACCTTTGCGCCCAGTGCACCTCATCCTTTCCCGGTAAGTGAACCAGTAAGCCATCTCCCTCCTATGATTTATCTGAGTTACGTTTCTGTGGCTTGCCACCCCCAAAGCCCTGTTACAGGGACTATGTGGGTACAGGGCGGACCCTGCAGTCTGTGGAAAGAGCTTGCTGGTGTGTAGTCACTGTACTTACACGAGCGGTAAAACAGAAATGTTTAACTTGAGGAAGTCAAGGCTTTCCAGCTCCTTGAGAAGCACTCTAACCTACCGCTAACTGCAGGCTGATGAAAAAATCCTCCCTCTCCATTCATCTGCGGAGGCTCATTCGCGGGTTAGTGATCAGTCGGCAGTACTGCTGTTGACCAGGGTGAGGGGGTGAAAGGAAAAAGCCCCTTACCCGTGAAAAGGCCACACACACCTCGAGCTGACGGGCATAACTTCACCGCTAAGGGAAGACTAGTTTCTCCAGCAGGTTCTGGGGTTCCCTGCTCCGGGGATGGCGGGCCTCCACCGGATCCTGCCCTCCTACTGTAGTGCGGGTCTGACTAGGATCGTCTCCAGGAGACAGCGGCCTTGCGCCTGGGGCTCTGGCCCTGCTCTGAGAGGGTAGACTCTGCCGGTAGCCTGGGGCAGCTGCCTTGTCAAACCCGTACCATCTGTCACCCAGACTTTTCGCTCTTTCAGTCCAGCCTTCCCTGCCACTTATTCTGAAATTGGGAACATATCCCAAGCCGACAACTGCCTGGGCCACAGTGTTCCTTGCTGAGTGTCCCCACAGGAGGGACGGGGAGCACGGTGAATAAAAACAGCAGTCTTTGCTTGGCGCCCTAGTCAAAGGATGGTTTTGCCGGGCTGCAGTCACATGCTGCTCCTGTCTCCCGCTGGATTTCACACGATGAAAATTGTCTAGAAAATGGACAGCAACTCTAGACGGTCTCTTGCTAGATGCAGTGGGAGAAGGATGTTGTGTAATGAAACCAAGTGGGAGTCGAGCTCAGGCTTAACCACATGCTTTTGACCTTGGATAAGCTCTATGTACCTGTGAACCTCAGTTATCTGTTCTGTGCTGTGGGGATAATAACGCTGCTTGTGTTGTGAGTGACAGAGCTGTGAACTCCGGGGCTTAAAACTCTCCAGTAAAAGACTCCTGCGGATGGTGGTTGCCAGCGGATCCGGGAAGAGGAAGACAGGGAGTTACTGTTTAATAGGAACAGTTTTGGATTTACAAATTGAGCTGTGGGCACGGATGGTGGTGATGGCTGCACAACAATGTGAAAGTATTTAATTCCACTAAACTTTACCCTTAAAATGGCTAAGATGGGTTTTCTGTTTTTTGTTTCTTTTTAGGGCCCCACCCATGGCATATAGAGGTTCCCAGGCTAGGGGTCGAATCGGAGCTACTGCTGCCGGCCTACACCAGAGCCACAGAAACACGGTATCCGAGCTGCATCTGCAACCTACACCACAGCTCATGGCAATGCCGGATCCTTAACCCACTGAGCAAGGCCAGGGATCGAACCTACATCCTCACGGTTACTAGTCAAATTTGTTTCCACTGAGCCATGACAGGAACTCCTAGGATGGTAAATTTTATGTTATGTGTATTTTCTTTCTATTTTTTTTCTTTTTCTTTTTTGGCTACCCCGAGGCATATGGAATTCCCAGGCCAAGAATCAGATCCAAGCTGCAGTTGTGACCTACGTTGCAGCAGTGACAGATCCTTTAACCCACTGCACCGGGCCAGGGATCAAAGCTGCATCTGGGGCACTGCAGAGATGCCGCTGATGTGCCACAGTAGGAACTCCTATAATGTGTATTTTAACTCAAATAATAAAACAAAAAATATTTTAAAAATATTTAACATTTAAGAAAAGTACTAACCCCCCTTCGCCGCAAAATATAAGACTCCCCAGGCAGGCAGTGAGAGCTAGTTGGATGGGTCTATGAAATCATCACAGACCTGGGCCCTCCAGTTTTCTCACGCCAGCTTCCATTCCAAAGGTCACCTCATAGTCCAAAAAAGCTGCTAGAGCTCCAGCCATTATGTTCGAGATTACAAGAAAGAACTGTATTCTGATGCTCCTTTTAGGAGCCTTCCCCAAAGTCCACCCCAAAACTTCTGCTTATATTTTATTGGCTAGAATTTAGTCCCATGGCCACGTCTAGCTTCAAGGGAGTCTGGGAAACGTAGGTGTGGTAGGAAGCCTCAACTCCCCACTTCCTGGTATTCACTCCTTTGTGGCATTTTCTACCCCTGAGTGTGGGCCAGTCCTAGTAACTTTTTTTCTAACCAGCAGAATACAGAAAAGGTGGTAGGATGTCTCTTCTGAGATTAGGTTATGAAGAGATGGTGACTTCTGTCTTGGGTGGCCTCTCTTGCTCAGAGGAAAGCCAGCCACGTTGTGAGCTGCCCTGTGGAGAGACCCCTATAGCAAGGATCTGATGTCTCTGCCCAACAGCTAGTGAAGACTTGAGGCCCTTAGTCAAACAGCCTCATGAATGAGCTTGGAAGGACATTCTCCCCCAGCGAGCCTTCAGATGACTGCAGCTCCAGCGGACATCTTAACTTTAACCACTTGAGAGACCTGATCCAAAAGACCCAGGAAAATGACCCAGAGAAACTGTGAGATAATCAGTGTTTGCTGGTTCAACTGAGTTTGGGCTTATTTGTTACACAGCACTAACTAACTAATACAACTTTCCAGGTGGACTGATTCCAGGCTTCTGTCAGTGAGAAGGAAGGGAAAGATGGAGTTGGGAGGCAACCTACAGGCGCTGTCAGCTGTGCCTGCTTCACAGGACTGCTGCAAGGATGAAACGAGGTAAGTCTACAAAGTGCCCACCTGCAGTCTGCCAGCATCCAGGAAGTGCCTGTGCACAGAGAGGTGGTTAGCGAGGGGCCACCATCCAGGTTCCGTCTCTCAGACTTCTCACCAAGCTGCTCTAGGAGACACAGCTGTACTGTGTCTAATATGTGATTTTCCCGGGCTCCCTCTCCCCTTTTACAGTTCAGACCCCCTCCCCAAGTCCACCCAGTAGAATGACTACTCCTGCAAAACCAAAGATTCCCCAGGCAGACTGGTGGGTTCTCAGAATGAGATTTTAGAGGAACAGGGCTAAGAGCCCCTCAAATCCAGTCCCCCCAACACACACACCGTTTACAGTATGAACCAGACACTTGCTTGAGATCCCGTAGCCTCTAGGCAGAGGTGGGGGCTGGACCCTCCCACCCAAAAGAGCTCCCCCAGGTCTCTGCTCCACCTTCTTTCTGCACCATTGGTGTGGATGCAGAACCCAGGATTTGGAGCACTTGGAGCGTTGCCTGCAAAATGATTGCACGAGTTCCGTCCATTTCCTCTCCCCTTGAGGAGTGGAGGTCAGGTGCATGAGGTGGTTTAGAGTGAGTGCCTCTCATGTTTCTTTCTGGTTTCCTTTTAGGCGATCGGAGATGATTCCTCTTTTCTGTCAAGACAGACCTGAAGTCCTTGCGGTTCCCCGAGAGCCTGTTCCTCTTGAGAGTAACTAGGAGAAAAAAATCTAGTGTTCCTCTGAGCCCTACAGTGATGTGTGCACTTAACTGAGTTCCCACTGTGGCTCAGTGGTAATGGACCCAACTAGTATCCACAGGGATGCAGGTTCGAGCCCTGGCCTCGCTCAGTGGCTTCAGGATCTGGTGTTGCCATGAGCTGTGGTGTAGGCTGCAGATGAGGCTCAGATCCCAAGTTGCTGTGGCTGTGGTGTAGGCTGGCAGCTGTAGTTCTGATTCGACCATAAGCCTGGGAATTTCCATATGCTGCAGGTGTGGGCCTAACCCCCCCCAAAAAAAAGATTTTTGATGAGTCATTGATGTCCGTTCAGCTCAGCAACAGTTAGGACTGGTATGTGGTGATTTTCTTTGCTCTG
Source organism: Catagonus wagneri (assembly GCA_004024745.2). Lineage (NCBI taxonomy): Eukaryota > Metazoa > Chordata > Mammalia > Artiodactyla > Tayassuidae > Catagonus > Catagonus wagneri. The sequence continues at coordinate 4,265,003 of PVHT020000063.1, forward strand.
CGCTCTGCTATTATATTCTGTTAGGAATTTGATGTGCTCAAAAGATAGAGTTTGCCATTTGCTAACTGTGGGCCTTTTGCAGGTGGTGTCATCCACAGGAAGCATTCCCACTGGGGTTCTGTGACCTTGGCATCAGTATTTTATTTTATTTTATTTTTATTTTTGTTTTTAGGGCTGCACTTGCAGCATATGAAGTTTCCAGGCTAGGGGTTGAATCAGAGCTACAGCTGCCAGCCTACACCACAGCCACAGCAATGCCAGATCTGAGCTGCGTCTGTGAACTTCACTGCAGCTTGCCATAACGCCAGATCCTTAATCCACTGAGCTGGGCCAGGGATCGAACCCTCATCCTCACGGAGACTACGTGGGTTCCTTAACCTGCTGACCCACAGTGGGTTAGTATTTAGCTGGTGGCAATTCCCTTCTTACTTTTCAGACCTTAAGGGGTGACCTTGTAATCTTGGAGCTAAAAGTGCACACACATAGGCCCCTGGTCCCCCTGTGTCTGTGCGGGGACCCAGCGTGCAGCAGGGTTCACTGGGAATGGCTGCCCTGTCTGCACGTGGCTCTGTGTGTGCCTGTCTGTCCGTCTTGCCGGCGATCACGTGTTTGCAGTGAACTACAAATAGTCACCTCTCTTCTGTCTTTGGAATAGAAGAGTCAGCCTCGCCTGGAGAGTAGCCGGGGTGTGTGCGGATGGCTGTCTCGGGCTGGATGCTGCTGTCCAGGTCGGGGGAAAAAGTGGTGGGCTCACCTTTGTTCATGGGGTGGGTCACAGGATTCACTGTGTGAAGCTGGAGGGAAGACCAGACCCTGAAGAGGGTTCTCAGGACAGGTACCAGCTTGGGGACTCCAGGAGGAAACGGGGGACACTGCGTGCGGTTACCAAAGGCAGCGACACGGAGGAAGTAGTTACAAGAGTGGGCTGTTTGCTCGTCAGGTGAGTGGCCCGAGGAGAGAGGTCAGTGATGGACCACGTCTGGGACTGATCGGCCATCCTTACGTTTTCTCCTTCCGCATTTGGAAGAAAACTTGTTGATTTTTTTTTTTTTTCCTGTCATATGCTCAGCACTCTGAGAGATTATTCATGCCAGGAGGACATGCTGGTGTTTTAGCAAACTAGCACTTCTCACCTGAAGCTTGTAAAGTGCTAGACGGAACCGTAACACTGATAATAAGGGCAGGCGCTGGCGCAGCCTTGCTGCGAGCCCGGGAGTTTTCTGAGTGCTCTGCGTGTGTCTGAGAGCAGATGGGAGGTCCAGAGGCTGGGCTGGGGCGTAGCCGGCAAGCCTTGCCAGTGGGATCACCTAGCATTAGTTAGACGAATGAGTTTTACTCCACAAACGTGGCCTTTTAAAATGTCACAATCCTTAAAAAGATTTTTATTTTAATAAGTCCGTGTTTTATTGAAATACACTTGACACATAACATTGTGTAAGATTCAAATGATTCGATACAGGTACATGGCAAAACGGTCCCCCCACGGTGGTAGCTACTGCCTGCAGCCCGTCACACGGTTACCATTTCTTCTTTGGGGTGAGAACATTTAACATTTACTCTCTCAGCAACTTTCAGGTATATAATACAGTGTGACTAACAGTAGTCGCCGTGCTGTATATTAGATTCCCAGAACTTAATCACCTTACAACTGATAGTATGACCTTGGACCAGCATCTCATTTTCCCCAGCTCCCAGCCCCTGGTAACCACTGCTCTACCCTCTGTTTCAATGAGTTCAACCATTTTGTCTTATTTATTTATTTATTTATTTATTTATTTATTTATTTAGGCTTTTTAGGGCCACACCTGCAGCATAACATGGAGGTTCCCAGGCTAGGGGTCAAATCGGAGCTGCAGCTGTGGGCCTGTGCCACAGCCACAGCCACGTGGCATCCAAGCTGCATCTGCAACCTACACCACAGCTCACGGCAACGCTGGATCCTTAACCCACTGAGCGAGGCCAGAGATGGAACCTGTATCTTCACAGACACTATGTTGGGTCCTTAACCCTCTGAGCCACAACAGAAACTCCAGCATCCTTGACTTTCCCTTCTCGGCTCACCTTCCTCTGTGTGCTCGGGGACTGGACTGCTCCAGCTGGCCTCGCCCCTCAACACTGTAATTGTCCTTTATCTCCCACTAAGCAGGAACCGGCTCTTCCCAGCACAGTACCTGCTACAAAGTTAAAGTAATGACCTTAGGAAAGTTACTCAGTGATGCTGAACCTTGGTTTCCAGTTTGGTACCAAGGTCCAGTGTGCATCCACACCACGTGTCAGTTCTCTTTCCCTTGTCCCTGACGGAAAACTAGTTCACTCCTGGCTTCAGTAAAAGTGTACTGATTGGCCCATGTTATTGAAAATAGATAAGGCTTCAGGAATGGTTGGATCTAGATATTTGAATATGGTATCAGGAATCCCTTTCAGTGTCTTGAGTCTACTTTCTTTTTTCTTTTCTTTCTTTCTTTCTTTTTTTTTCTTTTTAGGGCTGCACCTGTGGTATATGAGGTTCCCAGGCTAGGGGTCAAATCAGAGCTACAGCTGCCTGCCTACGCCACAGCCACAGCAATGTGGGATCTGAGCCCCATCTGAGACCAGCTCACAGCAACACCGGATCCTTAACCCACTGAGTGAGGCCAGGGATTGAACCTGCATACTCATGGATACTAGTCAGGTTCACATAACCTGCTGAGCCACAGTGGGAACTCCCAGAACCTGTGACTATGACATTGTTTGGAAATAGGGTCTTTGCAGATGTAATCAGATTACAGTGAGTTCATACTGGATTAGCCTGGGCCCTAAACCAATGCCTGGTGTCTTTATATGAAAAGGGAAATTTGGACACAGGTCTTGCAGGGAGAAGGCCATGCCATGAGGGAGGCACAGGCAGGAGCGATGCTGCCAGAAGCCAAGCCACACCGAGGACTGCCAGCAGCACCGGAAACGAAGAGGCAAGGAAGGACCCTCCCCGAGAAACTTCAGAGGCAGCCTAGCCCTGGACGTCTTGACTGGGGACTTTCGGGCCCCAGAATTGGGACGGAATACGTTTCCAGCATTGATACCATGTTCCAGCAGTGGGAATCTAACCCAGGGCCTTCCTGAGCCTAAACTGGTTCTTGTCCGAGGACTTGGACGGGAAGCTGGCTCCCTTCCAGGAGGAGAAAAAATTCTCGGTTGAAGTAAGACTTTCACAGAAAAGGCCACATTATGTCTGCAGCCGGGGCCACTTTAAAGGGAAGGCCCTTCCCCTGCCTTGAGGCCCAGCCTCTCATTTCCCCTGGGGATGCTGGTGGCCGGCACTGTCCTCACTTCCCTCCCCGCCGGCTGCTCCAGCTCACAACCGATTGGAAGCCCAGAGAGGGCTCTGCGGAGCTGGTGGCCTTGGGCAGCTAGGGCCAGGCGACCAGCCGGTCCCTCTGTGCCCAGGATAGTCCGGTTTACACGGAAAGTTCTGCACCCGGGGAACTTCTCGGTTCTGGGCAAGCCAGGAAGGCTGGCACCCGTCGCTAGGCTGGGGTCGGTTTTAGCTCCTTAGGAGCAGGGGGTGGCGGGGGGCAGTCATATGCCCACAGGCACGTTTGTCAGCCTTCATCGTGTGCCAGTTTGTGCCCGGCGCTCTGTAAACTCTCCGATCCTCACAGCACATCTGGGGAGGCGCGGGCTACAGTTGTCCCCACTTCACAAGCTGAGGCTGCAAGACTGGCGTGTTGATGGCAGGTTCTGCGCCTGCGCCAGCTGCATCCTCGTGGCCCGTGGCTTCCCGATTCCGTGCCCTCGCCCCTGCCCGACTCGCCGAGGAGGGGGCGCCTGTGGGAAAGGCTGACCCCTGGACCCCTCTCCTCTCTGTGGGTCGGAGCAGCGTCTCCCATTAACACCGCCAGCCGGCCCTGCTCAGGAGCCGCCCCCCGCCCTGAGGCTCCCGAGTGCCAGCACTGAGCAGGTGGCACCAGGGACTCGGAAGCTGATTGCTTGGGTTTAAATTCAAATCGTTGGCATATGCACACTGAGGCATATGGAATGACTGGCCAGCGGGGACCTGCTGCATAGCACAGGGAACTCTACCCAGTGTTCTGTGATCATCTACGTGGGAAAAGAATCTGAGAAAGATTGGGTGTGTGTACATGGAAAACCCAGTGTGTCCTACAGCAGAAATGACTGCGACATTGTAAATCAACTCTACTTCAATAAAACTATAAAAAATAAATTAACTCTTGGAAGTTTTCAGACCAAAGATAAATAAATCAAGAAGGAATCCATAAGATATACTCCATCAATTAGCTATGGCTGAGTAACTGCGCCAAAACTTAGCAGTGTTGCAGTTCCCATTGTGGCTCAGCAGGTTAAGAATCTGACTAGTAACCATGAAGATGTGGGTTCAATCCCTGGCCTCACTCAGTGGGTTAAGGATCTGGTGTTACCAAGAGCTGTGGCATAGGTCGCGATGGCACAGCCTGGCAGTTGCAGCACCAACTGGACGTCTTGCCGGAACATCCATATGCCTCAAGCGTTCCCCCCCCCAAAAAAAACCTTAGCAGTGTTAAATAATAATCATTCATTATTCTCATGTTGCTGTGGGTGAGCATCATAGTTCTGATGGTACAAGCCTGACTCGGTTGACCTACACTGCCAAATTAAAGGTCTTTACTAAGACTGAAAAAAAAATCAAATTGGCCGCTTGCTGTCTGTGTGCCCTTGGGCAAGTGACTGCTCTATGCCTGAGTGTCCCTGTCTAAAAGATGGGAAGTAATGACTGCACACTCCTGCCAGGGCTGGCTGGGGTTACGGCACAGGTGTCAGCATTCCTGTTTGGAGGTTATGAGCTGAGAGGTATAGACCTTGGGTCCCAGAGTCAGAGGAACCGGGTGCAAATGGCAGTGACCTTGGGCAGCGCTTTACCCTGAACTTGAACCTCCCATCTGAAAAATGGGGACCAGGCGGCACTTGCCCCATCAGACGGCTGTGAAGATGAAAGGGGACAGGTTGCTGCAGGAGACCCCAGACAGCTCCAAAGGTAAGCAGATGTTACTCTGATTGACACAGAGGCTGGGGCCAAGTGGCAATTAAATTGTGGGCAAAGTTCCCACAGTCTTTTTCCTTCCGGTCCTTCAGCCGCCCTATCGCACATATTTTGAAGTGTCCCCAAGCCTGCAAGGGAGGGCCAGCGAGGGGCCCTCCCACCAAAGAGTCAGCGGAGGAGTTCCCACTGTGTCACAACAGGATCAACGGTGTCTCTGCGGCACCAGAACGCGGGTTCAACCCCTGGCCCGGCACAGTGGAACCAGTGTTGCTGCAGCCCCTGGGTAGGTCGCAATTGCAGTTCAGATCTGATCCCTGGCCCCCGGAACTCCACATGCCATAGGGCGGCCAAAAGAGAAAAAATTAAAAAAAAAAAGAGCAGAAAGGCTGGGAGGGAGAGAGGGGTCGGGTGTCCGGAGACCTGGCCTTCAGCTCGGCTTCATCTGACCTCACATGTTTTTGCTTTCTCAGGCCTCGGGTCCCATCCACAGAATGGACAGAACTTCGGGTCTGGCGCCTGGGCTTATTTTAGGCAGAAGATGGAATCAAGAATCTTTCTCCCAGCAGACAGGGTAAGTTGTTTTCATTCTTCATCACTCCCTGGACAAGGGCCAGCTTCCTGGCTGGCAGCCTGTGTGGTCGGGACCCCCACTCAGAAGGACCTCGTGCTGGGTTGAATGCTCTGCCGGCACCATTCATAATTTTCCAATAAGGGGCCTTGCGTTTTCATTTGTCACTGGTTTCCACACATTAGAGCCAATCCTGTCTTTGACAAATCTTTTCTTTTTCTTTCTTTCTTCTTTTTTTTTTTTGGCTGCACCTGCGGCATATGGACGTTCCTAGGCCAGGGATCAAATCTGAGCTGCAGCTGAGACCTGCCCTGCGGGTGTGGCAATGCCAAATCCTTAATCCGCTGCCCCGGCTGGGGATTGAACGGGTGCCTCTGCAGGGAGCTGCGCTGCTGTAGAGACAGCGCCAGGTCCTAAACCTGCTATGCCACAGCAGGAACTCTGTGCCACAGCAGGAACTCTGGACAGGTGTCATACGAGTAGCCATGGCAGCAATTCGGCACCTAGGGTTTCAACCCTACCTGTTCCTGCTTCGTGTGTTTACATTGCCAGCCTGGCCCCGAAGGGAATCTGTGTGCCAGCCTCTGACCTGCCCGGAGCCTCTGCCAGCTTCCTCCGACCTGGTGGAGCTTGTGCCTGGTTGTCCAGGCCAGAAGTGCCGGGTATTGGCTGTTCCCCACCAGCAAAGGGGAGACTTGAACTCTGCCTTTCACTGCTCTTCGTGAGCTTGATGAGGCCGGGCTAAAGATGTGTGAGGGGCCCCAGACCTACTGCTGGGGAGCAGAACTTTCCTTGTAGGAGCTGGGGGGCAGGCAGTTCTGTGGCCCTGGCTGCAGGTGTGGGGGCCCCACGCTGCAGGCCAGGACACAGGAGGGGCCTGAGGGATTTTGGCCCTCTAGGAGGCCAGCTGCACGGCCTGGGCCATGCCACCTCCGTGCCTTTTTTTCCACCAATAAATCCAGAGAATTTACTTTCATCTGCTCCACCTCTGTAACCAGGGTTTCTAATTACACCTCCCTGCTCAAGTAGCTGTGAGGGTTGAATGAGGTGGTTTACGCTTCCATTCACCAAGTTATTTTAATTACTTTTTTTTTTTTTACATTTTGGAGTTAGGATTTTATATTTTAAACATTTCTCTAGATATTTTTATCTATAATATGTTTTACTCATAAAATATTTTTATTTATTTATTTTGCTTTTTAGGGCCGTACCTGCGCCACGTGGAAGTTTCCAGGCTAGGGGTTGAATCGGAACTACAGCTGCCGGCCTACACCACAGCCACAGCACTGCAGCCGGGCTGGGGATCCAACGGGTGCCTCCCCGGAGAGAAGCTGTATCATTAACCAACTGCAACACAGTGGGAACTCCTACGTGTCTGTTTTTCAACAGATATTTTTCAAGCAGCTACTAGGTGCTAGGCACGGTTCCAGATGCAAGGGATACCATGGCAAACAAAAGAAGCAGAAATACACGCTCTCCTGGAACTGACATTCCAGATCAGGGTTTGCAAACTACAACCCAAGGATCAGATATGGCCAGGTGTCTGTTTTTGCACAGAATGACAACTCAAAATGGTTTTTGCATAGTTAAATAGTTGAAAATAACTTTTTAAACAAGAATAATAGGGAGTTCCCATCGTGGCTCAGTGGTAATGAACCCGATGAGTATCCATGAGGATGAGGGTTTGATCCCTGGCCTTGCTCAGTGGGTTAAGGATCCAGCGTTGCCGTGAGCTGTGGTGTAGGTGGCAGACACGGCTCGGATCCTGTGTTGCTGTGGCTGTGGTGTAGGCCGGTGGCTACAGCTCCTGTTAGACCCCTAGCCTGGGAACCTCCATATGCTGCGGGTGCGGCCCTAAAAAAAGGAAAAAAAAAATAAGAAAGAATAACAGGAGCTCCTGCTGTAGTACAACAGGACTGGCAGCATCTCTGTAGTGCCAGAACACAGGTTCCACCCCTGGCCTGGGACCTCCATGTGCCATGGGGCGGCCAAAAAAAGGAAAAAAAATAGCATTTCATAACGTGAAAATTATATGGAATTCAATTTTCAGTGTTGACAAATAAAGTTTTATTGGCACACCACTGTGCCCATCTGTTCTCGTATTATCTGTGGCTGCTTTGGGGCCCTAGCTGTTGGCGCTACAGAGACCACAGGACCCGCAAAGCTGAAAATGGCTACTCTTAGATCCTTTCCCAAAAAAGTTTGTCAGCTCCTCTTCTGGAGCCTTGCTGTTCACAGCGTGGTTTCTGGAGGACAGCAGCAGCATTGCCTGGGTGCCTGTTGGAAATCCAGACTTCCTGAGCCAGAATCTGCATTTTAGCAAGATCTCCTGGGGAATCTGGTGCCTGTTAAAGTGTGAGGTATGCCACCAGGGAGTTCCCTGGTGGTGCAGTGAGTTAAGGATTCAGTGTTGTCACTGGATAATTTTCACTGCTGTGGTGCGGGTTCGATCCCTGGCTCAGGAACTTCCACATGCCACCAGTCTGGCCCAAAACAAACAAACCAAAAAAAACAAAAACAATAAAACAAACCCCAGGGTGAATGTAAAATGCCAAGCACAGGCTGAGCATTTAGTACCAGCTGCAGTGGGCTGATAAATGGTCCCCCGATGAAATCCACATCTTAATTAGCAGAACCTGTGACTATGCCATTTACACGGTTACAGGGACCTCACAGGTGCAATTAAGGATCTTGAGATAAAGACATACACCTGGATCACCGCGGTGGGGCCCAAGGACATCATCACGCGGGTCCTTCTGAGCGGGGGGTGTGGCCAAAGGAGAAAGAGGTCCGAAGCGGGATGCTGAGGCTGCAGAGGGAAGCGGGGCCATGCGATCGGCCAGAAGCTGGAAAAGGCGGGGAACCGGCCTCTCCCTCCGGGGGGTCTCCCCCCAGGAGGTCTGCAGCTCTGCCCACGCCGTGATTCTTACCTCCAGAACGGTAAGAGAACACGTTTGTTTTATCTTAAGTCGCTAAGTTTGTGGTAATTTTAACAACAGCGACAGGCCGACTCTAGAGCAGCTGTTACTATTATTACCGGTGCCGTTGTTGTTGTGTGCTGTGCTGGCTCTGCCATCCCCCCCACTGAGCTGTTTCAGGCCAAGAAGTGACTCTCAGGCACTGCTCATTTTCCTGGTCCTTCCTCCTGGCGTCGTGGAGCTTCGGTGGGATGGTTGATGTGTGCGAGGCGGCTCATGTGAGGGTGGCCATAATTATGGACCTTGGTGGCCGGGGGCTGGCTCTGGGTGACCTCAGGCGAGTTGTTTAACGGTTCCCCTCCTATCCAGTGGGGCTCAGGACGGGGCTTCCCTCCCGAGGCGCTGAACGGAGACCCCCAAGCATAACTCCGGGTCCAGGCCTCGCTGAGGAGAACGCAGGTGTGTTGGTGGCCAAGCTGGGGAGTGTGGAACCGAATCTCTAAACTGGGGGTGGCGCGGGTGCTCCGCGAGGTGTTCCGATTCAGGGCTCACCCGACCCCCGGTGGGGGGAGATCATCTGCTCTTGCTTTTCCACGACGCGAATATCCCCGCCCCTTTGCCTTCGGCTGTAGCAGCTGCAGATCTCTCGTGGGGTTTCCGCCGTCGTCGGGCTGGGGGCTCACTCTGGCTCCCGGAGGAGGACGAAGGGCGGCTGAGCCCAGGAGAGCCGGGTCTCTGGCCCCAGGTCCTCTGCGAGCTGCGGCCCCGCCTCCTCTGCGCCTTGGGGGCGCGGAGCCTCGGCTCCCCGACCAGCCTGGCTTTCTCCGACTTTGCTGCTGTGCGTCCTGGGCTCGGTGCCCCTGGAGGATTTATTCCACTGAACTGAAACTATCTGTCTGTGAAGGAGGTTCCTTCATAGCAAGGACCTGTTAGATTGAATGCGCGGGCTCCTGGCACCCAGCACGGGGCCTGACACACAGAGATTTGCTGGATCGGGGACAGGACGACCAAAGTGATGGAGAGGCCCCAGCACCAACAGGCAGGCGGGGCTTACGGTGGAGCCTTTGCGAAGGCTGGTTGACCAGTTCCCCTGAATCACTGGCCGCAGCATTTCCTGAGTGTCTGTGTGCTGATGAGATGCTGAGCGCTGGTTACCTCATCCTGGCCCTTCTGCTCCCCAGTGAGGGGGCCCTCAGTTTTCTAGCTGCTGGGGACCAAGGCTCAGAGAGGTCAGGGTCTGAGGCAGGTGGTGGGTGACGCTAAGTTCTAAGGGGTGTTGTGTGGGAAATAAGGGCTACTGAAGGCTTTGTGCTTCTGCATTTTTTTTTAATAACAATGAATTTTATTTCAATTATAGGTGTACAAAAATCATCACAAGTCAATTTGATAGATTTTTTATCCCAAACGCACAGTGCATCCCCCCACCCCCCCAGACTGTCTTACTTGAAAAACCAAGGTTTTCCAAAGTCTGTGAGTCATTGTCTGTTCTTCAAAAAAGTTCATGGTGTCTTTTTAGTTTTCACATGTAAGCGGTAGCATTGGGTGTTGCTGTCTAATTGTCTGACTGGTTTCACTTCGCCTGGTAATTTCTAGGTCCATCCGTGTTGCTATAAATGTTGGTATTTTGTTCCTTTTAATGGCTGAGTAATATTCCACTGTGTGTATGTACCATATCCTCCCTATCCACTCCTCTGTCGATGGACATTTAGGTTGTTTCCATGACCTGGCTATTGCATAGAGTGCTGCAATGAACACTGGAGTACATGTGTCTTTTTGAGTCATGGTTTCTGCTGGATAGATGCCCAGGAGTGGGATTGCTGGATCAAATGGTAATTCTATTTTGAGTTTTCTGAGGAATCTCCATACTGTTTTCCACAGTGGTTGCACCAATTTGCATTCCCACCAGCAGTGTAATAGGGATCCTTTTTCTCCACACCCTCTCCAGCAGTTGTTTGTAGACTTTTTGATGATGGCCATTCTGGCCGGTGCATGTGTTTTGTTTTGTAACTTCCCCCCTATGCTCTTCTTATGAAAAAGTCTCAAACACGCAGCAGCCTTGATTTATTATCATTTTACAAAAGCTAACTTACCACCCAGCCATCCATTCCTCCATGCGGGTGTCCACTCATCCTCTTTTGCGTGCATTGTTTTTACTTCTTTGTTGTTGTTTTTCCTGTGGCATATGGAAGTTCTTGGGCCAGGGATCGAGTCGGAGCCACAGCTGTGACCTATGTTACAGCTGTGGCAACAATGGATCCTTAACCCACTGTGCCACACACTGGGAACTTCTTGTTTGTACTTTTTCTTAGAATTTTCACCATATACAAAATAGGGAGAATCACACAATAGATCTAGATGCACCCAACGTGCACATCATTGCATTTGGCCTCTTCTGTGTCTTCTTTCTTCTCTGTCCCCTCTTTTTCCTTCCTCCCTTCCTTCTTTCCTTCTCTTTCTTTTCTTTCTTTCCTTTCTTCCTTCCTTTCTCTGTCTTTCCTTCCATCTTTCCTTTCCTTTTTTTCTCTATTTCTTGGGAGGATTTTAAACAAAATTTATTTTTTCATCAATCTTTTTTTTCTGGTGTGGGGGGCGCACCTGCGGCATATAGAGGTTCCCAGGCTAGGAGTCGAATTGGAGCTACAGGTGCCAGCCACAGCCATGCCAGATCCAAGCCGGGTTCTCGACCTATACCACTGCTCACAGCAACGCTAGCTCCTTAACCCACTAAGTGAGGTCAGGGATTGAACCCACAACCTCATGGTTCCTAGTTGGATTCATTTCCACTGTGCCACGGGGGGAGCTCCCATCCAGTCAATCTTTATTCACTTATTTACCCATCAAATACCTGACTCACATCCAGTTCTAGCTTCCCAGCCTATGCACCCTGAAGCAAGTCATGGGACTTTTCCCAAACTCTTCTCCTCTGTCATGCTGGTAACCAGGGCCTTGCTGCAGGGACGCACAAGGCCCAGCCCACAGCTGGTATTCACAGTGAGCGGCTGCTTTTTTTTTTTTAATGACTTAAAAATATTTTTTATTATAGTTGATTTACAGTGTCCTGTCAATTTCTGCTATACAGCAAAGCGACCCCGTTACACATATATATACATTCTTTTACTCATATTATCTTCTATCATGTTCTGTCGCAAGTGACTGGATATAGTGACTGGATATACAGCGGGGCCTCATTGCTCATCCACTCTAAATGTCATAGTTGGCATCTGCTAATCCTAGACACCGTTTCCTTTTATTTGGACATTTTTCATGCAAAGGTTGATGGGGAGCCCTCCTCGGTCACCTCCAGGGTAATGGGCTCTGTCGGAGAGACCAGCAGCCTGGTGGGCAGGGCTGAGCTGATGGGCGCAGACTCATTTATTTCTTTTCTTTTTTGGCCACCCCGTGGCATACGGAACTCCCGGACCAGGGGTCAGATCTGAGCGGCAGTTTTGACTTAGGCCGCAGCTGAGGCAACCAGATCCTTCAACTCACCACTGTGCCGGGAGGGGGGTAAAACTTATGTCCTGGTGTGCAGAGAGGCCGCCCAACCCCTTGTGACACAGCGGGAACTCTGAGAGGCTCACTTTTTTTATGTCTTTGAATTCATCCTTCCGTCCAGGAAGCAAGCCCTGCCCCATCCAAGACAGGATCCTGACAATAAGGCAGGAGGACCCAGCCACGTCTGTGTGTCTGGGAGAGGAAAGATGGGGGCTGGCTTTGTCCCCAAGTCAGCCGGCCAGTGAGTAGAGCAGGTGGAAAAACCAGAACTGGACTGAGGTGGGGGATGTGGGAGGCAGGCAGCTCTGGGCTCGGCTGCAGGTGTTGGTTTAAATGTCCTGGACTCGGGAGCGTGGGCGACTTTAGAACAAGGACCGTGTCTTAGCATTTACCCGCCTGTTCCTCATGCTTAGCACAGGGCGTGGCGCGTAGTAGGCGCTCAGCAAAGCTTTTCTGGAGGGATGATATCGGAGGGGGACTGACTCATCATGGGCCCCTGGGCAAGTCACTTTCCCCTCTGCAGGCTGGACGGGGAGCCCTAAGTTTCCTTGGACCTACCAGCTCCAGCAGACCCTGCTCACCCAGCCGGTGCTTGGTGTTTGGCCAGGAGAGGCCCTGAAGCGGTTTGTGGGCACCCGCCTGCCCTTTATGGGAAGCCGGGCAGTTCCTACAGCTGGCCTGGGACATGCTGCCTTGGGGTCGGGGAGGGGACCCCTGGACCAGCCCCAGGCTCCAGAGCGGGAGCGCTCACAGGGTGTTGGGCCCCAGCTCCCTCCCCAGGAAGACTGGAATAAAACCCAAAATCCTGACCATGGCCTGACCCTGAATCTGCACACACACACAC
>PVHT020000063.1:4278841-4312116 GCA_004024745.2 Catagonus wagneri
GCCACCCCCCACCAGCCCTGTCCTGTTTCCACATTTCTGACCTTCCGAGGGCTGCTTTTTTGCTGGGCACTGTGCTAAACTCCTGTTCAGAAGCCCTATGAGGAGGATAGCCCCCGTCTCTGCACTTTACCCACGTGGCAGCTGCGGCTCAGAGAGCTGAGGCCACAGGACCGGGGACACACAGCATAGAGGGCGGAGGCAGGATCCGACTGACATCGCTCCAACCTCCAGGCCCACGCTTTGAATCTCCACCCGCTGTCCTGAGATGGGTCCCCGTCCCCTGCCCCCGCCGGCAAGAAGCAGGAGCTGGAGAGTTCTCCGGGGCCCCAGATGCCTCACCTGGACAGCGGCCTGGCTCCGGGTTATGTTTCGCTGTTCCTCACCGCCTCCCAAATTAGTTCCACGTTCAGCCCAGGGCCTGCGGTTTCCACTTGTTTTCTGTAACTGGAGCTTCCCCAGCGCTTGGCCCTGAGATCCAGAACTCGGCCTCGGCTCAGGTTCCCGATTTCCTTGGAGGTTGAGATGATGTCAAATGACTTCACTGGCAGAGACGAGCCCAGCAGGGGGTCGGTTCATCCCCCACCCCACCCCCGCCCCATAAGCAGGTAGCGGAGGAACTCCGTGCATCAGCAGGGCCTCCCTTTCTCATTTCATCCTGGCAGCAGGTGACGAAACCGAAAGCTCAGAGTGGTTGGGTGACGGGCCCAGTGTCACACAGCAGATGAGAGGCGGGGCGCAATTTGTACCCAGCCACCCAAGCTCTTCCTCCCAGATGCCTTTCCAAGACCAAAGTCTGGAGGCTCAGAGTGTGGAAAACCCAGATTTTGCCCACACAGGGCTCCAAATTGAGCAGAAAAAGACCAGATTGAGTGCAAGCAGTGATCAAAGCGACACCCGCCAACATGAGACAATGTGTATTTTTAGCCGGTGAGTGAGTCACCCCTTGGTGAGTCACAGGCCTGGCTGGGCTTGCAGGGCAGCCCCGGCCGCGGAGGGCAGGGCGGGAGCTCAGCCACACCAGGGGACAGGAAGGCTGGAAGGGGGTGCCGGCCACTCTGCGGGCCGCCTCCTTTGCCATCCACTGTTCTCTCTGCTTGGCAAGAGTTCATGCTTACAGGACTGGAAGTTGATGTTACAAGCAGCTTCGTGTCACTTTGTAACTACCTACTCCAGGCTGGACGCTGTGCCCCACGAGCCTGGGAGACAGTGGCAGAGAAAAAAACCTGACAAAGCCCTTGGCCTCCTGCAACTTCCTTGGGAGCCGTCCGGTCTCCACTGCAACAGTTCAGCTGCACTCTTATTTTATCTTTTAGGGAAAAGACGTTTCTTTGAGATTTTGCTACATAAATAGCTACGCAAACCTGGGAAGACTGAAGGGAGCGCAGGTCACTGAGGAGCCCATGAGCAGTGAACCGGGGAGACAGAGTCCCCGGGTGCGGGTGCGACCTGGCTGGGGGAGTCTGATATGAGAGAAGAGGGAGGGGCCCGCAGAAAAGCAGCCTTTGGCGATATGTAAATGAATGGGCGTGGCTATCTGCCAATAAAACTTTATTGGTAAAAACAGGAAGCGAGCAAGTGCTGGCCTGGGGGCCATAGTTTGCTGACCCCCTCGCCTGCTAGTTCTGCAGGTGAAAATGGCTACAATGGGAGTTACTGCCGTGGCTCAGCGGAAACGAATCTGGCTAGCATCCATGAGGATGCAGGTTCGATTCCTGGCCTCACTCAGTGGGTTAAGGATCCAGCGTTGCTTTGAGCTGTGGTGTAGATCACAGATGCAGCTCGATCTGGCATTGCTGTGGCTGTGGTGTAGGCCAGTATCTACAGCTCTGATTCCACCGCTAGCCTGGGAACCTCCATAGGCCAAGGATACAGCCCTAAAAAGACCGAAAAAAAAAAAAAAAGGCTACAATTGTCTACTTTCAATGAAAAGGCATTCTTGTTTGGCTTCACAAGGCTCCTACACAGAGATGTTAGACTGTGGCCTTCTGGGCAGCAGCTTCCACGTGTCACTCTGTGTCCCACCACGTGCTTGGGGCAGGTGGGAACTGGAGCAGCCTTCGCAGACCATCCCCCAGGTGGCACCCAGGCCCAGCTGTCTTCACTTTAGTTAGAAACTGGCAAGGAACAAACAGACTAAAAAAAAAAAAAAAGGTGTGTGTGTGCATGTGTGTGACAGAGCAGAGCTTCATCTGGTCTGTCCCCTGGGGGGTCTCGGCAGCCCCATTTTCCCTTCCCCCACTCTGTATTCACTTGACAAGTCCAGCAGGAGAGAGATAAGGGGCAGTGGTCAGGGCTTTGACCTGTACCCCAGCCCCGTGTGTTGTGGGCACACAGCCCTGAGCCTCAGCTTTCTCATCTGCAAAATGGACAGAGATAAGGCCCACCTCCCAGAACCTGTCAGGTCCCCTTGCTGACTCGGCCTCTAAAATTCAAGATGACTTGTCTGACATATTAATTGTATGTGTATTTATGGACAGATAGTCCCCAACCTAAACAATGGTTTTCCTTATGACGGTTAGACTGAATTTTTTAAAGATTTTATTATTGTTTTTTTCTTTTAATAGCCGCACCTGCGTCATGTGAAAGTTCCCAGGCTAGGGGTCGAATCAGAGCTGCGGATGCCGGCCTACACCACAGCCACGACAACACTGGATTTGAGCCGCCTCTGTGGCCTGCGTTGCAGCTCGTGGCAACACCAGATCCTTAACCCACTGAGCAAGGCCAGGGATTGAGCTCACATCCGCACAGAGACAACTTCGAGTCCTTAACCCACTGAGTCACAATAGGAACTCCATTTTTTTATTCTTTTACTTTAAATGATGTGAAAGCACTGCACATCCAGTAGAAGCTGCACTTCGAGTGTTGGTTTTTTATCTTTTCAGCGTGTGTCACGATCAGGTGGTCTGATCTTGTGTCGTGATGCTGGGCAGCGGCAGTCACATGGTCATGCGTGTAAACAACTGAAACCCTTACAACCATGCTGGACCCAGACCGCTATTCTGATATTCACTTTCAGCCCAGTATTCACTAAGTTACATGAGATATTCAACTTTATTATAAACGAGGGTCTATTAGATGATTTTGCCCAACTGTAGGCTAATGTAAATGTTCTGAGCACATTTGAAATTCCTGCCACAGCTCAGTGGGTTAAGGACCCTACACAGTGTCCATGAGGATGTGGGTTCAATCCCTGGCCTCTCTCAGTGGGTTAAGGACCTGGTGTTGCCATGAGCTGTGGTGTAGGTCACCCACGTGGTTCAGAACCTGCGTTGCTGCAGCAGCTGCAGTTCTGATTTGACCCCTAGCCTGGAAACTTCCATATGCTGCAGGTGCAGCCATAAAAAGAAAAATAAAGTGGTCTAGGCTCAGCTACCTCAGGTGTATTAAGCGCATTTTCCATTTATGATATTTTCAGTTTGCGATGGCATATCAGGATGCAGCACCACAGCAAGTCAAGGAGGATCTGTGCGTACATGTACACGAGCTGGGAGATTATATGGAAGAGGCCTGTCTTAGTGGCCCTGCCACGCTCAGTCACTGGCCCCAAGCAGCCTGTGGAAGGATGACCTGCTCTTAACTGCAGCTAAAAATCGATACTATTATAGAGAACCTGCTCTGTGCCAGTTCTGAGCTAAGCCTTTCAAATTTTCAAAGGCTTTATTTTAGTTAGTCCTCAAATAGTCCTGTGAGTTTGGTACTGTTCTTCCCCGCCTGGTTACAGATAAGGTGCAGAGAGGTTAAGTCGATCGCCTGAGGTCACATAGCCTGCAAGAAGGACGCAGACCCGGGCCCTGGACCTCTACACAGGGCCTGGCGGAGAGCAGTAATAATTGCTGATATGTTTTGACCAGAAATTAGACCTAAGCCTGTCTGGATGCAAAGTGCACCATAGTATGAGAGATAAATATATTATCCAGTCCATATTCAGATGTTCCCAGTTGTCCCAACCTATAAAAATATACTTCATAGCTGCTGGAGTTCCCGCTGTAGCGTCTCAGGTAACTGCAGAGGTGTGAGTTCAATCCCCAGCCCAGTGCAGCAGGTTAAAGGATCCAGCGTTGCCGCAGCTGTGGCTCAGATACACGCCCTGGCCTGGAACTTCCCTATGCAATGAGTGAAGCCAAAGAAAAAAATACTCTCTGTCTCTGTAAATATATATATATGTATTTCATCATTGCCTTATAAAAAGAGGATCCTGTCACACTCACTTCACACCATACATTTGGTTATTTGGTTATATCTTTTCAGTCTTTTAATCTGTTTTCATGCTCCCATCTTTCATTTCCCTCATGACATTGACTTTGAAAAGAATCTAGGTCTTAGAGCTCCTGTTGTGACTCAGCGGGTTAAGAACCCAACTAGTATCCACGAGGATGCGGGTTCAATGTCTGGCCTTGCTCAGTGGGTTGAAGGATCCAGTGTTGCCATGAGCTGCGGCATAGGTCACCGATGCATCTTGGATGTGGCATTGTCTTGGCTGTGGCATAGGCTGGCAGCTGCAGTTTGGATTTGACCCCTAGCTTGAGAACTTGCATATGCAAAAGAATCTAGGACTTTCATCTTATAGATGGTCTCAAATTCATATTATCTAATTATCTGCTCCTGAGCTTATTTAATGTTCCTCTGTCCCCTGCATGTCCTGTGACCTGGAAAACTTAAAACCTAGAGACTTAACTAGATTCTGATGCAACTTTTTAAGCAAGAATCCCCATGGGGGGCGTTTCGTTGCCTCACCCTGGGGAACTCACACTGGCAGTTTATACCACTCAGTGATGCTGAGTGGATGACTTAATTTAGGTGTTGCCTACCCGGTTTCTCTGTTGTAAGTTCTGTTGTCCCCTGTGCAATAAGCAACCCATGGGGTGACGTCTTGGTACCAGGTCAATATCCTGTCCCTTTTACCTGGGGCTCCCATAGTCAGTAGAGATCCTTGCCTGAAACCGTTATTGCACTGGGGTTTGCAAAGGTGTGATTTTTTTCCCTGTCATTCCTTCTATGTGTTTAGCTGATATTTACTTCTATAGAAAGAGCTTTTCCCGCTACTTTTATTTGCTAAGTACAGCCAATTCTCATTATTGGTGGCGGTTAGTTTCCGTAGGGTCACCTTGAATGCTAAACCATTACTCTTAGAGGAAACACAGGGTTAGGTTCTTACAAGCCTTGGGTCGCAATCTTTTGATCAACCAGTCACTATATAACCTTGTTTTATGTGTGTTTCTGTTTCCATGTGTGTTGTTGATTCATTACCAACGAACTCATGGCCACCGGCACTAAAACTCATGCCTAAAGGAGACTCATCTTTCACTCATGTTTTCACCAGTTGTTGGTGTATCAGCCTCTTCTACTTAGAAATTTTGCTGCGCCAGGGGCCATTTTAAGCAGCAAAATCACCAACAAAACCCACAAAAACGTGGGAAAAAAACCAACCAACCAAACCTGGCTCTCCGTAGATGACAAAAAGGACCTTTGTTATAGTCTGAGAGCCGAAATAAGAAGGCAGAGAAGCTTACCTGGGAACTTGCATTCCAGGCCAATCTTTTTTTTTTTTTTTTTTACTACTTTATGCCTATTCAAGAATGACCATGACAGTTGCTGGGAGAAGTGATTTGGGGGTTACAAATAAAGTTTACTGAGCAGACAGACTTGCAAATACTGAACCTGGGAATGATAAGGATCCACTGTACTGCTCTGCTCACAGGAATATTTCTTTATTGAACACCGTGGCGTTCAGTGTAGTCGCTGTTCCTTCAGATGCTCCCAAGTCTTAGTTTAGCCAAGGGGAGTCCCTTTAAGCTGGCTTTTGTGACCTTTTGACATGACTATTTTTGTCTTTGATAACTTTCTTGCTTTTTGGTACAAGATATCCTAAGCTGATCTGCAATCAGCCATTTCTCCAAAAAGCCCCAGTTAAGAAATGGTGGCTGGTGGTTGCCGAGGGGGGCGGGGAGGGGGCAGTGGGAGGGTCTGGGAGTCTGGGGCTAATAGATATGAACTGTTGCATTTGGAGTGGATAAGCAGTGAGATCCTGCTGTACAGCTCGGGGAACTGTATCTAGTCACTTGTGATGGAATATGCTGGAGGGTAATGTGAGAAAAAGAATGTGTGTGTGTGTGTGTGTGAGACTGGGTCACTTTGCTGTACAGTAGAAATTGACAAAACTTTGTAAATCAGCTATAATGGAAAAAAATCATAACATAAAAAAAAGGAGAAATGATATTTAGAAACCAAAACCTGAGTATTAAGTGTACTCATTGCTACTGGGGTGTATTGCTCTTAGACCATTTCAGTGGACAGAGATTTAATATTTCTGATTCAAATTTTACTTGGCAAGAGTTATTTCTTAATTACTTTTTATTGCGTTAAAAAACATGACATAGGCGTTCTCATCGTGGCTCAGTGGTTAACGAATCCAACTAGGAACCATGAGGTTGCAGGTTCGATCCCTGGCCTTGCTCAGTGGGTTAAGGATCTGGCATTGCCGTGAGCTGTGGTGTAGGTTGCAGACGTGGCTCGGATCCCGCGTTGCTGTGGCTGTGGCGAAGGCCAGCAGCTGCAGCTCCTGTTAGACCCCTAGCCTGGGAACCTCCACATGCTGCGAGTGCAGCTCTACATAAATGCAAAAAAACAAACAAACAAAAAAGACATAAATTTCACCATCTTCCCATCTTTAAGCACACAGTTCAGGGACATTAAGTACCTTCACATTGTTTGTCAATTACCACTCACTGTCCCTTATCCCACAACTTTTTATCATCCCAAACTGAAATGATGTACCCGTTAAAAAATAACTTCCCAGAATTCCCTTGTGGCGCAGTGGGTTAAGGAGACGCTGCTGTCACTGCAGTGGCTTGGGTTGCCGCAGTGGCATGGGAATTTCCGTATGTCGTGGGTGTGGCCAAAAAAAATCACCTTTACCTTTCCCCCAGTTCCCGGTAACCACCGTTCTCCTTTCTGTGACTGTGACTACTCTAGGTACATCAAATAAGTGGAATCATATAATATTTGTCCTTTTGTGACTGGTGTCTTTCCTTCTTTTTTTTTTTTTTTTTTTGGCGGAAGTTCTCAGGCCAGGATTGAACCTGGGCCCCAGCTGCAACCTGTGCCACAGCTGCTGCAATGCCAATTCCTTAACCAGCTGTGCCACAAGGGAATGTCTGTGACTTTTCTCTTTCAATTAACCATGTTTTCAAGGTCCATCCATATTGTAGCATGTGTCAGAACTTCCTTCTTTTTCAAGACAGCGTACTATTCCATTGTATATTTATACCATATTCGGCTTATCCATTTCTCTGTTTATGGAGATGTGACTTGTTTCTACCTTTTGGTTATTGTGAGTAATGCTTCTATGAACATGTGTACAAATACCTATTCGTTTTAACAACTTTTACATTATATTTATAATTCTTTTCTCTTACATTGAAAATCTAATAACATATTTATCCTCTGCTTTATCCTACAATAGGTATAGAATATTTCCAAAATTATAATAGCAATGACTTCTAAAATAAACCTGCAGGAGACAGAAAGATTAATGGGTAGAGGGGAGCAAGGAAAGACTGCCTAACGGTTTGAGGATTTTATTGGAGGGGAGAGATGAAAATGGTTTAGAGCTAGATAACAGCAGTAGTTGCATAACACTGTGAGTGTGCTAAATGCCGTTGACTTGTAAACTCGAAAAGGGTTAATTTTATGTTTTGTGAATTTCACTTCAATTTTTAGAAAAACCCATGGGTGCTATTTAAGATTCCTTCGCATTTCTTCTTGTCCTTAGAAAGTATCACTCTGAGGAAATGCAATCAGATCGCTGTGTTCAAAAGTTCTGAAAAATGCTATTCTCAGTGTGGGTATGTCATCAATCTGATGGACAATTAGGTTCACTTGTTTCTGTTTCGGATTCATATTTGGGGTGTTCTTTCTTTCCCTTTTTAATCTCATTTCCAGAGTGTAAAACAACACATGACTAAAATAAAGTCAGGGTTGACCACTCACATCCCTACCGCCTCTACTCCAATCCCACCCAGCTTCCTTTGAGGGACCATTTTCACCAGTTTCTGTTCATTTTCCTTTCTTTTTGCAAAAATAAATGTGACAGGGAGTTCCTGCTGTGGTGCAGTGGGTTAAGAACTGACTGCAGCAGCCTGGGTCACTGTGGAGGTGAGGGTTCAATTCCTGCCCGAGGACTCCAGTGTGCTGTGGGTGCAGGTATAACGAAGCAGAACAAAAAACGGATAGATACAGATATTCTTATTTCTTCTTGTCTAATGCAAAAGTGTACTATGTTCACCATTATAGGCCTTGTTTTTTCCCCTTAAAATACAAGCAATAAGGGGTTCCTGTCATGGCTCAGTGGTAATGAACTTGACTAGTATCCATGAGGATGCAGTTTTGATCCCTGGCCTTGCTTAGCGGGTTAGGGATCTGGTGTTGCTGTGAGCTGTGGTGTAGGTCGCAGATGAGGTTCGGATCTGGCGTTGCTGTGGCTGTGGTATAGGCCGGCAGCTGTAGCTCTGCTTTGACCCCTAGCCTGGGAGCTTCCATATGCCACGAGTGTGGCCCTAAAAAGACAAAAAATGAAATAAGCAATAATAGCATTTTAATCAAATGTTGTGAACAGTTTTCACAGCTTGTAGTTTGCCTTCCATTTTTGCCTAAAACAAAGCTGATGAAAAGCCGGTCCTGCAGGCTGTCGGGGGGACTGCTGTGGGGTTGGAGGGAAGTTTTGAAAATTAAATAGAATTTACTCGGTGAAGCAGGGGAGAGGCAGCTGGGAAAAGCCTGTGGCAAACCAAGGAGGCATCCGAGTCCGAGTCCGGGTCCAGGACCAAGCCCCTAAGGCAGGGATGGAGATGAGGTGTGGGGTTCTAGGGAGCCACTGAAAGTTCTAGAGCCGCTGGGTGGCTGGTGCCTCTGGTTGGTGATGGATGCAGGACTGGGAGGGGGCAGCTTAGAGGGGCGGCGAAGGCCTGTCTGAAAGATGCCTGCATTTCCCGGGACCCTCTTTGGGCTCTTAGATTCCGAGCTGAGGGCTATTCAGGTCCCGAGGCCTCTCCTCCCCCGCTGCCCTCTCTGCCCCTGGGCTGTCTCCACCTGTCCGCTCCGGTCCTCCCCTTCCCCTGCTCCACCCCAGGGCCTCCCTGTTCCTCTAGAGACATCTAGGCCCAATTAAAAGGATGCACCCATTTGTGGGGACATGGTCTTCATGCTCACCCCTTGGCCATGGCCTTGGTGTGTGTCCTGGGGTTCACGGGGTCGTCCCAGTGCGCTGGGTGAGCACCCGGGGGCAGCCTTCCAAGCCCAGAGCATCTCCTCCAAAGCCCAGGAGGCTCACTGGCCCCCGGGGAGAGGGGAGCGGAGAGAGGACAGCCCCGGGCCTCTGAGCGGAGCGGACCGGAACGGGGGTGTCTCCCAGGCCTCAGCCCCGTAGGGCCCGGGGTGGGGCGGCGAGCGTTGCCGGGGCTGTGCCTGGACTTGGGGGCTCCTCTAACTCACTGTCCCTCCGCTGTCCCAGCTCGTGCAGAAACGCCCCTGCGCTCGCCCCTCTGGCCTGGGGCAAGTGGGCCTTTCTGATGGGGAGGCCGGGTCAGCGTACCATGCATTTCAGCCATTTGCAAGTGCAGTTCAGAGGTTTTCGTGTGTTTACACACAGATGCAGCGATCACTACTGTCAATTTTAGAACATTTTCAACATCTCACAAAGAAACCTGCTTTGTTCACCCACCTCAGGCGCTGGGAGAAGAGGGCGTCTCTGTCCCCAGGGGCTGGTCCACCTTCCCGCTTTGGGCCTGGGTCTTGTGAACAAGTCACCCTTTGCTGGAGAAAATCCCCCAGTGAAGGGGCTGTCCAGGTGGCCTGGCTTTGGCTCTGGCACCTGATGCGGGTTGGCTGAGAGCAGCCACAAGAGGCAACCTGAGAAGGGTACATGGTCCTGTCCCAAAGTCATGGCGTCAGAAGGCCCAGGTTCAAGTCCCCTCCCTGCCTGTCAGTGGGTAATGTCATGAACTCTCTGTGCCTCAGTTTCCTTTTCTGCAAAATGGGGTGGTGGTGGCTGTGGCCAAAGGACCGGGGCGTCTGGCTGGCTAAGGGCCGAGAAGGCGGTTCCGTGTGTCCTCCTCCATCACCTAACGTCACGTCCTCGTGTCACCTCCACCGTCTCCCCCAGGCGGGGCCAGGGAGGTGGATTTCTGCAGCCGTGGATGTGGCCTGGGTCCCATGCCATCTGCTCCTGTCTGTCTGTCTGTCTGTCTGTCCTGGCCGAGCCGGGGCTCCTGGAGGCCGGGCTGTGCCACTTTCGCCCCTGCCCCTCGCTGCTCCTCTGGCCTGTCCCAGAGCTGGTGACCGGAACTGAATGGCTGAACTGCTCACCCCTCCTTCCCCTCTGGGAAGGATCCTTTGGGTCCAAGGATTCCAAAGGCGGGGTGCAGAGTCTCAGGGCAGGTGGGCTTTATCCTTGTCCTGGGCAGCCGGGAACAGGACCGGGCTGGCACCGCGGGGGAAGCCTGCCGCCTGCGCCGCAGTTCTGCTGTCGGGGCTTTTCTCACTGCGAGCCCGGCCCCCCCGGGCGCTCTTCCTCGCTGTTGCTCCATTGGGGGGCGGCTCTCATCATCCTGGCTCGTCACTGACGGTCCTTCTCGCTCAGCGCAGGCCAGGGAGGCTGCGGCTCCTCCCGGCCAGACTAGATGCCTAGTGGAGTTGCCCCCTGGGGTTCGCTGGCATGACGCTTCCATTCCTAAAAGGAAGGAAATCTGGAAGGAAGGGGACCAGGACAAGGCATGTACATGTTCTGGGACCTCCGTGGGTGGCCCAGCTTCCCTATTCCCATCCCAGAATCAACGGACGTCGCGGCACGGACGTCGCAGCACGGTCGCGCTCTGTATGCTTCCTCACCCGTGGAGTTGAGGTCAAATGCATATTAATCGTTAGCTGTCAACACCCGCCCCACCCCCATACTCATCCGTAGTAAGAAAGATGCTGTGCAGACTCTTTTCTCTGGCTGTGCCTGTGGCATGTGCAAGTTCCCAGGCCAGGGGGCGAACTTTCACAATGGTGACCTGAGCCACCACAGTGACAGTGTCGGATCCTTAACCTGCTGAGCCACCAGGGAACTCCAGGATGTGCACACATTTAAAAGGGTAATGCAATGGCCTCTCCCCCCAGGAGCTGAATCTCCTGGGTTCGATCCAGCCTCGGACAGCCACCCAGTGACTCTCTGAGCCTCAGTTCCTCGCCCATCCTGGGTTTCCTGCAAATATTCAGAGTCATACATCAAGCACGCTCAGCATGGTGCCCGGTCCACGAGTGCCCCGTGAATGAACGTGGTAGTGGTGGGGGAGCCCCCGTGCCTTCCTCTACTTCTCTGTGCCCTGTGGCTGTCTTCCCCCATGGGTGTGAGGTGACAGCCAGTGGCCAGGAGGCCACCTGCTTCTTGCTCAGTGTCCTGGAGGTGGGGGTGGGAAAGCATTTCTTCCCACATTTGGCCAAGGAGAGTCCTAAGTGGGGTTGCCAGATAAAACACAAGACACTCGGTTGGTTTTTCAGATACATGATGAGTACATTTTAGCATAAGTATATCCCAAATGTCACATGGGCTATACTTGTACTAAAATTAAATTTGTTGTTGTTGTTGTTTTTAAGCTGAAATTCAAATTTAACTGGCTGTCCTGTATTTTCATTTGCCAAATCTAGTCCTGATTGTCCTCCACCACAACCCCGTGCCCACCGATTTAGGGTGTGCAGAGTTGGGATTGATTTAAGCCAATCAGGATTTACACTGAGGTTGGGACTGAGTGTGGGGTCCATCTCTCACAACCACTGGCTCCCCCCAACGGGGAAGGTGCCAGTTACTGTGGTCCTCCTTTCGCCTACCTAGAGGGAGACCTGGCCTGGAATGAGAAGTCTACAAATTCAGGCATTGTTTGAATCTCAGTCCCTCCTTGTTCCTCTCTGAACAGGAGTCTCACCCATTCCACAGATGGAGAGACTGAGGCAGGGAGCCTGGGGAAAGGAGGTGGCCAGCTGGACAGCTGTGTCTTTTCTGACAGTGGGAGGCCCCCGAACCACCCATTACTGAGTGTTACTCAGCATCTCTTCATCTGTGAGCATCTGGGATCTTTCCAGGGCTGGAGTGGTGTTACTCACACCCATCACCCATGGGTCATGCGTCCGTCACTCACACCCACTCACCGTTTCTGTCCAGGGAGAAGCGGGCACTGCTGGTTGTCTTTCCGCTTACTGAGAGCCGTCCTGGGAGATGTCGGAAGTGAGATCACTTCTGGGAGGGTTATTTCTGCTTACAGTTCCACTCACACTCTGAAAATGATCAGCCCAGGGTCACACGGTGACTGGGCCACAAGGCTGGGGCTCAAACCCAGGGCTCCTGGCTTCCAATCCAAGTGGGGTTTTTCCCCTCAACAGCCCACTGCCAGCTGGACTTGGGTTTTAAGGTTTCTTTCCAGGGAAGGCTCAGTGATGTAAGCCCACATCTTGTGCCAGCTGCACCACGGGTTGAAGGACTGTGCTGGGACTCCCCCCATATTTAAAAAGCCTGTGGGAGCTCCCTGGTGGTCTAGAGGTTAGGACTCAGTGCTTTCACTGCTGCGGCCTGGGTTCAATACCTGGTCTGGGGATTCAGATCCCAGATGAACTCACTGCAGGCCATGGAAAATGAAATGAAATTAATAATGACAATAAAATACTAAAAATGAAATAAAGTAATACAATAATAAAATAGTCTGGAAAAGGGACCTGCAGGATCTGGGGGTTGAGGAGGGAGGAACCAAGACCCTCTTCTTGGAAGCCAGACAGAATGGGGCACTTGTACTCCTGGAGAAGAATATGATGGTTTTAGGTGGTACACTGGTGAGTCGTGTTTTAGGTTTATAGTTATTAATTTACTGTAAAACCATAGGTGGGGGAGAAGCATAAGGAGCCCCTCAGACTGATTTCACTGGGTAGTGATAGAATATATCCATTTCAAATAAATAATGAATTTTTAAAAAGTGGTCCTATTATGAAAGGTATTAGGTGAGTGATGATGGAGATGATATGTGTGGGTTTATACAGCAAACCTTAAAGGCTGAGGAGCTTAAGATGACTTTGTGCAAAGTGGCCTCACTGGAAGCAGACAGAAGCCAAAGCCTCCACCCTGGTTGTGGCTGTAGCCAAGCTCTATAGATGGGGTTGGAAAGCGTGACTCCCAGCTGGTCTGCCCTGGAGGTCACGGTGACTGTGAGTGGGCAGCAGGGCCTTGATCCCTGTGGCCTTCGTGTGGCCCAGAGGCCTGGACTCCCCATCCCTCGGCTGGGGCCCACAAAACAGACTCGCAGTGCTGATATCTGGGGTCCCTCTTGGGACTGCATCAGGCTCCCCCACCCCATGCTTGTGTGGCCTCGGTGCGGCCCCTGTGTGTTCTTTTGTCCTTTTGACAGGACTCCAGGGGGCCAGGTGGTATGGGCTGTTACCCACTTTATAGATGTCCCCTGGCGAGGGGGTTCATCTAAAATAGCATAAAGTTCAGACTATGAGGGACTGGGTTCCAACTCCGCCACCTCCTCGCTGAGACTCTGAAGTCCTGTGCAGGTTAAACGAGGTAAAATAGAGGGCGTGTCTAGCAGGGCTGGCATACAGCAAGTGCCAGATTAAGCGCGGATTTTTGGTGTTGCCATTCAGGCTGTGGACTCCCAACTCGCGGGTCTTCCTTTGTTCTTTATTCACGTGCGTTTGAGGAGTGTCCCTTGACATCAGGCATCAGATGGGCTGGGCAGAGAGCCGGGTGCCATCCTCGGGGAGGCGGGCAGGTGACAGGATGGTGTTTCTACCCAACCCCAACTCCTTCCTTGCTCGGGCCTGAGCCAGGCCCGTTGATGGAATGTGGTGTCTGGGAGACCAAGAAATGGGATGGAGTCCCTTTGGGCCAAGCACTGTCTTAAAGGAGGGTCAGCCCTGCCTGGGGGAGGGGCCACACCCTTGTCTGAGGGTCTGAGGCACTTCTTCTAGGGGACACGTCATCGGGTAAAGGCCAGGAGGGAGGAGGGGGCTCCTTGGGACATGTGAAGGCCGGGCTGCCATCCCCGGTCGCTGCCCAGTGTGCTAGCCTTCCGTCACGAGTGTGTATTTTTCTGTTTTTGTTTGTCTTTTTAGGGCCACATCTGCAGCATGTGGAGGTTCCCAGGCTAGGGGTCACATCAGAGCCGCAGCTGCCCCCCTACACCACAGCCACAGCAATACTGGATTCGAGTCGCATCTGCAGCCTATGTGCCACAGCTTGCACAACCTCAGATCCTTAACCCACTGAGCAAGGCCTCACAGATACTAGTCAGGTTCTTAACCCAGTGAGCCACAATAGGAACTCCATTGTGGGCGTACCTTTTTCTTTTTTTCTCTTTTTCTTTTTGGCTTTTTAGGGCCGTGCTTGCAGCTTATGGAGGTTCCCGGGCTAGAGGTCGAATCATAGCTACAGCTGCCGGGCTACGCAGAGCCACAGCAATGCCGGATCCAAGTTCCGTCTGTGGCTCATGGCACAGCTCATGGCAATGCCGGATCCATAACAAACTGAGCAAGGCCAGGGATTGAACCTGCGTCCTCATGGATGCTAGTTAGATTCATTAACCACTGAGCCACAACGGGAACTCCCAGATCATCAAACTGTTGTCGCTTTGTGGATGAAGCAAGGCTGGGTCAGCCGAGGGATGGGTGGGCTGCCCTTCCGGGGCACAGGGCACTCCCTGTCTCCTGCTCCCAGCCCAGAACGGAAAATCACAGTTCCTGCAGAAAATGTCTCAGTGCATTTTTTTGCCTGAGGAATGTTATCATCCAGAGTCTAAAGAGCACGACTGAGCTTCCCATGTTTGCTGACCGGCCGGAAGGATGGCTCTTCCCTGGGTCTGGGGGCAAAGGTCGTGTCCCCTGTAGGCTGGCCCTGCGGACAGAGCCATCTGTTTGCCAGGCCTGCTGACCCAGAGCCCGTGCGTGTGGATCAAGACCCCCATGCAGACAGCTCGGGGCCACCCTGGCGGGGCTGCGGGGAGCTGCTCCGGGCCTGCTGCTGGGGCTCCTGGCTTCCAGCGGGGTCTTCCCTCCTCTCCTCTCCTTCCCCCAGGGCAAATGGGGGGTGGCGGAGGCAGACGGGGAGGGAGGAGGCGGGTCTCGTGCCTTTTCTGCTGTGTAACTTTAATGGGAGACCTTGGCCTCGCTGAGCCTCAGTGTCCTCATCTGGAAAATGGGCACGCCACCACCTGGCTCCTGAGTCCATTACAGGAGGAATGTGAGACGAGGCAGGGCTGGCCTAGAGCCTGCGGAGCTGGACTTGGGACTCGGGCAGCTGGCTGTGGGGCCGATGCTTCAGTCTCTGCAGAGGGGATCGACACACGCATGTCCTCGAGGGGTGCAGGGGTGCCGAGGAGACACATATTTCAAACAGCACTTCCTTGCCTCTGAGAGCTTTTTTTTTTTTTTTTTTGGTGTCTGATGTGAATAATTTCTGAAATCTGAGTGTCCTCCAAATAGAATGCCTGCTTAATGGGCGTGGGCATGGCGTGCGTTTATTGATGCCTGGGCGCTCGTGGGGCCCTGGGGAGGAAGCGGGCGAGGAGACAGATCAAGCCCCTGGCTTTGCGGCCTCACGTCGGTGAGAAAGGAGTCTAGTAACAGGATTATGTCAGGGAGCCGTGATTTCCAGAAGGAAGTCAAATCAGGCAAAGCAAGAGTAGCTGATGAGGGCCCTGGGGAGACCTGCCCTGGGGAGTTTGGGAGGGAAGGCTTCCCAGAGGAGGTGACTTTTGAACTGAGCCCTGAAGGGGGAGAATTAATTCAGGGTCCAAAAACAGGCATCCCCGGCTGAGGGACCGGCCTGGGCAAAGGCTCCAGGGTCCCAAATAGCCTGTGATGTGGCCTCTTTGGGTGGTCTGAAGCCAAGTAAGGTGGCGCTTTCTGAGGGAAGTCTGAGGTCAGCTTGGAAATGTGTGTTCCCCACTCACCCACAACCCTCAGCTCCAGCCACGGCAAGCTCTGCTGGGAAAGCATTCCAGGCAGGGGGAATGGCACGTGCAAAGGTCCTGAGGCAGGAGGGGGGTGAAAGAGGGTCAGCGAGGCTGTTGCCGAGTGAAATGAGGGAGGGGGAGCAATCAGAGAGGCTGACGTTGCCAAGGGCCACATGTCACTGGGCCTGCAGGTCTCGGGGATGGGTTGGGACTTGACCAGTATATATACTGGTTGTGTTACATATATATACACATACAATCATATATTATTATGTTATGTATATATTATTACATACAAATATATATATATATATATTTGTCTCCCTAAATCAGCAGTGGCTTAGAATGGAGGAAGGGGGTGACTTCAGTCCTGTGCGCTACGAGCTTTCAGTAGAGCCCCTTGGAGGCCCCAGGGGACTGTGTCCCCTCCCCCTCAGGGATGCTGTTCTCTGAGGCAAGGCTCCCAGGGTGAGGGGTGGTGGAGGCAACTGGAACCCACTGGCGGTGTCTGGGGAGCTGCTGCTGCTTCGGGAGGGCAGGAGAAGAGGGAGGGGGGACCTGGGGAGGTGGCCAGAGGCTGGTCACCAGGGCTCCACTTCATCTGAGGCCGAGGGGCAGAGCCAGCCTTAGATGGGCTTTGTGTGGCTTGTACAGCACCAGATTTCTCAGTCTCTCTCTCTCTCTCTCTGTACATACATTTTTTTTTTTTTAAGAATTGTGGTGTTTAGAAATCAGGGCTTAAAACAAAACGATCCAGAATTCAGACTAGCTTGAACAGTGGAAACCTCTGGCAGCCCTGGACCCACATTCCCACCTGAAAGGCACCAGTGTGAGTTGAGTGACAGCGGCCACATCCGGGGCCTGTGAACTCCCCTTGTCCACAGTCTCCAGCACTCCCTATTGATCCCCCAGGCCTCCTTTCGCTGCCTGGTCTTCAGCCTCATCCCTGAGGGCATTTGAGTTTCCGATTTCTACTAGAGTCAATGGGGAGCCACATTAGGGGAACCATGAGGCCAAAGTGGGGGCACTGGAGGGGAAAGGTATGCCCGCAGCCCATGAGCCCAGGCCATGGGCGCCGGATGGAAGGATGGCGCACGCCGGACTGGTCTTTCAGGGCTTGTCATGATGACGCTGGGTGGATCTGCCGCCTGTTCCCAGGCTGTCTCCATCCTCTGCGCCGTCTCGCCCTTGCAGCTGACCTTTCATCCTGCGAGGAGCCTCTTCATGTCTGGATCAGACGCTCCATAAACTGCACCATAAAGGCGGCCGGAAGGCTGTCGTCAGCGGTAATTGAAGGCTTTCCACCCCAGCCGGGGGCACCTCCTGCGCCGGAGCCTCCTTCCTGGTCGCGTGGGAGGCAGGGAGGCCTCCGGACGGTCCCCAGGGCATCTGGTCCCCAGGGCATCACTACCCCTGCGTATTCGCCCCACGCCCGCCGGCCTGCTCCCTCCTCCTCGGTCAGAACCGCAGACCAGTTCCCGGTGACTCGGCACCCTGCGCTGACAGTACTGTCTGGGGAAACCAGAGCCCCTGAGCTTTGCAGAAGGGGCTTGTAGGGCCAAAGTTGTCACTTCCAGTCTGATTACGGACCCGGAGCGGGCAGAGTGGCAGCCACGTGCGAGCTCCCCCACCCCGCTCCCCAGCAGGCGGCTGGAGTCACTTCCAGATGCTTCTAGCTGCTTCTCTCTCCTCGCACACCTGCCCTCATGCGCTTGCTGGCTGTGCCCTTTGTGAGGGAGAAGCGCCTCAGGAGGGCTGCGGAATGTGGTGGGCGTGGCCGTGTCGCCGGCCCCGCCCCTGGCCCGCCCCCGGCCCGCCCCCCAAGACAGGCCTGGGGCCCCACTGTACAGAGCGGAAGGCCGAGGCTCGGTCCCACAGTGCTCAGTAAGCAGGCATTGTTTCTGAGTTTGCGTGGCAAGCAACCTTCCATCAGGAAGGCCCCGCTGCTGTTCCCTTGCACTGTGGTGGGCCTGGCGGGGCACCCTTCCTGCTCCCCCGGCTCCAACTGGCCAGGACTGACTGGTCCTTTTTTGGTGCCAACGCCAGCCTTTAGCCTGGGTGGGGGCTGGGGCTCCGGGACTGTGCTAGCTGGGCCCGCCAGTCACCTTCCCAGCCCAGCTGGTGGCAGGTCTTCAAGTGGGAACAGAAAGGCATTTCCTACCGTGCATTTCCCTCCCAACTCATGCTTCAGCTATGAACGTGCCTTCAAACTTAAAATCATCCCCATAAATAGCATTTACGTGCTGAGGGCCTGGCACTCAATGTCTGAATCACTGATCCTCAGTCTAACACGCGTGTGACTTTGGGCAAGTTTCTCAACCTCTCTGCGCTTTGGTCTCTCTTCTGGCAAGTGGGGCGGTAACCGTTTAACGCTGCTGTTTATTGAAGGATATAATATGCACAGGGTCCTCGGGGCCACGCAGTCAGCCCTGTGCGTGGCTGTGGCCACCCTGTGTGCTTTGTGAGCTGTCACTCAACCCATTTTCTAGGTGATGAAACTGAGGTTCAGAGTAAGAAGTGGGCCGCCAAGATCAAGCCCTCATCGAAAGATCATTTGAGGGAGTTCCCTTTGTGGCTCAGTGGGTTAAGAACCTGACTAATATCCATGAGAATGTGGGGTTTGGTCCCTGGCCTCGCTCAGTGGGTTAAGGATCCGGCGTTGCGGTGAGCTGCAGATAAGGTCACAGATGTGATGTGACTCGGATCCTGTTTCTGTGGCTGGGGTGTAGGCCGGCAGCTGCGGCTCTGATTCCACTCTTAGCCTGAGAACCTCAGGTCACAGGTGTGGCCCTTAAACAAAGACAAAAAAAAATCTCTTGAAGTAATAATGCCATTGACGGGATTGGCCAGCATGCACTGGCACAGCCACCCCCACCCCCAGGCACACGGAGGGACCACCCCTCCCCCTGCAGTGACATGCCCCATCCCCAACCTGCCCTTTTCTAGGAGCCAGCTCTGCCCCAGCTTCCAGAATCTGGATTTAACCCCTTCTTGGCAGTGGAATTCTTGGCTGTGGATTTAACCCCTTCTTGGCAGTCTTCCCCTCCCCAAACCCTTCCCCATTAGGAACCACCTTAGTCATTCCCCACCCCCTACTTTCCAGAAAGTTCTGTCTCTTGGACCCCCTTGGGACCCCGCCCTGCAGATGGCCTGACAAGCGTGCTACCCGGCACGGCTGGATTCCACACCGGTGGTTAGGCATTATTTATTTCCTTTAATGCACATGTATACACGGACAGCTGTCTGGAAGGGTTCCTGGGCTCCGAGCGGGTGTGAGTCAGGGCCCCTGGGTGCACGCCTGCACGCCGGTGTCTGGGCCTGCGTGAGCCCACCCAGGCATAGCAGCATTTTTAATTTAATATCTTTATGGTGGAAAATTTCAAAAATGCGCAGAAGTTGAGAGGACCAGACAGGGGTTCCCTCATCCCCACGCCCTCCGAGTTGTGCAATCTGGTTTTATTGCCTCCTCGCAGGCTCCCTCTCCTGCTTTTCTCCCTTGTTGGTTGGCGTATTTGACCGCAGACTGTAGACATCCTACACACGTGTGCCATTGAGAAAAAATTTACTTGTGAAATAATTACAGCCTGGCAGGGGGTTATAATGACAGTACCGCGTGGTCCCCTGTACCCTTCACCCGTTACACCCCACGTGGCTATGCTACAGTGTCAAAGCCTGCGATTGACACTGGGAGAGAGAGTGTATGTGTGTGCACACGCCTGTGTGTGCACATAGTTCTGTGCCATTTTGTCACGTGTGCAGATTCACTTCATCACCGTCGCGATGAAGAGTAGAGCTATTCCGTCAACACAGAGAGCTCCCCACACACCCACACCCACTGCCTGCCCCCGCCTCTCACCCCCGGCGACCTTGTACCGTCTCCAGCTCTGTAATTTTGTCATTTGAGGATGTTGCATAAACAGAATCATCCAGCCTATGCCCTTGGAGATTGGCCTTTTTTTTTTTTTCCACAGCAGAATGACCCCGAGATCCATCTGAGTTGTTTTGAGTGTCAGCATTTCCTTCCCTCTGTGGCTGGGGAGCGAGGACCCCGCCATGTGGCCGTGCCACGGCCTGTGCAACCGCTGCCCTGTGGAGGGGCGCCCAGGCCATTTCCAGTTTGGAGCTATTCCTTTTTTGTTTTTTGCTTTTTAGGGCCATACCTGCAGCATAGGGAGGTTCCCAGGCTAGGGGTCGAATCAGAACTGCAGCAACGCCAGATGCAAGCTGTGTCTGCAACCTACACCACAGCTCACGGCAATGCTGGGTCCTTAACCCACTGAGCAAGGCCAGGGATCGAAGTCGCATCCTCATGGGTACTGGTTGGGTTCATTTCCTCTGAGCCACAATGGGAACTCCTGGAGCTATTTTGAATAAAGGTGCTTCGGGTTTTTGTGTGGATATGTTTTCATTTCTCTGGGCTCCATGCCCACCCATGAGTGGCGTTGTATACATATCCGAGTTTATGTTCAGTGTTTGAGAAACGGACAAGCTCTTTTCCCAAGTGGCTGTATAGGTTGATGGTTTGGAAGAGAAGCATCAGTTGGGAGGGGCCCAGGGAGGCAGTCCCCGGGTCCAGGCAGCCCGGGTGCTGTGCTAGGTGTCTTTCCCGCAGCAGGTGTTTACTCCCTTCTTTCTAGAAGAGATGACCAAAGGTCAGAGCTAGCAAGAGGGAGCGTCAGAGCTTGAATCCAGCCCTCTCTGCTCCAGAGCCTGTGGGGGTGCTACCCTCCCTTGTCGAGTGGCAGGAATCGGTGTGAACTGTCTTGGGGAGCAGCAAGCCGACCGGGGGAGGCGGCGAGGAAGAGCCTGGGGAGAAGGGGGCCAGGGATTTCTCTCCTCGCTAGGCTGCACTCCTGCCTGCCGACCTTTGTACCAGCCCTTCCTCTCTCCATCACTGATGGGGCTGTTGGTCTGGTGCTAACTGGGTCTCCATGGCCCCGCCTCTCCTGTCCCTGGGTCCCTTCAGGGGAGCCTCCCCACCAGCGCCCTCTGCACCCCGGAACCTCCAGCACTCCCCTATCTGCCTGAGAAGCTGTGGGGAGAGCATAGAAGACCCGTTCTTTGCCATTCGACCTCCCTGGCAGCTCTGAGCCCCTTCACTGTGCTTTGGTATCGCAAAGCTGCTACTGGCGGTGGCGCCATGGCTGGTGCTTGAATGTATGATTGCATGTGATAGGCACCACCACCCTGAAGGCAGGCCTATGCCACCGCTTTAGACACACATGCTGAGGCCCCCCTGGCTCACAGGTGGCAGAGCTGGGATTCAGAACCAGGTCCCTCCAACCAAAACCCAGTCATCTCCTGGCCAAGCCGGATAGGACGGTCTCTCGTCAATTCTGCTGAAGGAGTTTTGTCTTTTATGCCCTGGCTGAGGTGGCGTGGGGCTCTGAGACATCTAGACTCTGCACAGGCGCCCGCCTGCCCAGCTGGGGGGCTCTGGTGGTCCATGTGGTGGGGGAGGGGCCCTTAGGCTGAAGCCTCCACCCGGTCCTTCTCCTCAGCTGGCCACGCCTTTCTTTCCTGGCTGTGTGAGCACAGGTGGGTGACCGGGGCTCTCTGAACCTCCCTGTCTCCTCTGCCGGGGGGAGTCAGCCTTCCCCTTCTGGGTTGGCCCAGCCACAATGGGTTCCTAACCTGGAAGGCAGCCAGGGGTCAGAAGGAGGACGAGTGGGGAGTTCCCACTGTGGCTCAGCGGGTTAAGAACCTGACAAATACCCTTGAGGATGTAAGTTCGATTCCTGGCCTCACTTAGTGGGTTAAGGATCCAGCATTGCCAAAAGCTGTGGCATAGGTCGCAGATGCAGCTTGGATCCCGTGTTGCTGTGGCTGTGGCGCAGGCCGGCAGCTTCAGCTCCAATTCCACCCCTAGCCTGAGAACGTCCATATGCCACAGGTGTGGCCATAAAAAGAAAAAAAAAAGGGAGGAGGAATGGACTGGCAGGTGAGGCCCCTACCTGGGATCCCAGCCCTGGTCCCAGTGCTCTCTGTGACCCTGGAAAAGTCACTTCATCTTGGGGTCTCGTTTTCACTTAGCAAACCTGGCCACCACGACAGGATGTGCCGAGCTGACTCACGCAGCGGCTCTTTGTGAACCACGAACTCAGCATCCGTGTGGAGACTTTCTGATCTATCCAACTGCGAGTCTGGAGCCCTGTGTTTTTATTTCTGAGCCTGCTGCTCTTTTGTGGCTCCAATTTCACATTTTAAAGTGGAGTTGGGCCAGTGCCTTTCCGAGCAGATCCCATTTGCTGTGCACAGGGGCTGCGGTGAGGGTGGGGAGAGAACCCGCCCTCTGTGCTTGCATCGCTTCCCCGGCGGTTCCTGAGTGCCACCGCGCGCCACCGGGCTCAGCGCTGCGGATGGAGGCGGGAGCCAGGCGCAGTCTCTGCCTGCCAGGGGCCCACGGCCCGCCGGGGGTCGGGAGTGACCAGAGGGAGGAGGGCCAATTGGGCAACCTCCCTGGGACACGGTGGCTGAGGCATAGGTGTGTGAGCCCAGAAAAGACTGCGTGGGCGACGGGCAGGGACAGAAGTGCAGAAGGTGTTCTGGGCAGAAGTAGTGGCTCGGGCCCAGGCCTGGGGGTGTGCAGGGCGGTCACAGCCCGCCCTTCTCCGGGTGTCCCAGGCGTGTGAACCGCCCACATCGCCCTCCCCTGCCGGACGCTAGTTCACCTCAAGACCGGGCTGCTTCTGCCATGCCAAGCTGGCACCTCGGGCCTGCAAAGTGTCTTCCTTTATCCTTAATGATTGACACCTCCATCCACCATCCATCTAGTTATCTGTCCATCCGTGCATCCCCCCGTCTGTTTATCCATCAGTCATCTGTTCATCTGTCCATCCATCTGTCCATCTTGTCTGTTTCTCCATCCATCCGTCTGTCCGTGCATCTGGGCTTCCTTCCGTCCGTCTGTGCAGCCATCCGTCTGTTCATCCACCCATTCCCTGTTTATCCATGTACTCAGGCATCCATCAGTGCATGCACCGCTCCATTCATCCATCCATGCTTCCGTCTGTCTGTCTGTCCAACCATCTATTCAGCCAGCCAGCCGTACACTCACCAGATTTTTGCTGAGTGCTGGCGGTGTGCCAGGCCCGCCGGGCAAAGCCTTCTCTGGGCAGCGCAGTGCAGGGGGTGAGCAGATGCGAAGTGAGGTTTGATTCACTCCCTGCCGGGGCCCTGCCCAAGACAGGCACGGACTTGCCGCCGAGTCCCTCCCTCCCCATCCCAAGCTGCCTGGTTTTGCTTAGGAGGGAGGCGGCCCTTGGCTTCCAGCTTGGGAAACAGTCCCTGAAAATATGCTCTTGAGAGCATCACCTCCTCCCACGAGGGCGAGGAAACTGCCCCAGATCACAGCCGAGGGCACAGCCCCCCGGGGACGTGGTCTTCCTGCCACCCCGCTGAGAACACCCACTCTGGCGGCCTTTCTAGGGATGCGAACCCCTGAACCCCTGGGGCACGCTGAGTCACCACTCAGAATGCTTTTGCCTTTGTCTCCCCACTCCGGGCTTTGCATTCCCAGACAAAACTCCAAATAGTCACGCTGCGCTGCCCGTTCCCAACCCAGCTGGTTCCAGAGCCTCACAGCGGCCTCTTTGGTTCTGTGACTTAAAGTAAGTCCCCACCAGTGGCGCTTGGCAAAGCCGAAGCCATCACTAAGCTCACTTGGCGTCCTGAGCCCAGAGATTCACATCTGGAGCTCTGATCTGGCCATTTAGAGATGTGGACAACTTTGGGTCCAATTTTAAAGTAAGGCTATTTTGGAGTTCCTGTTGTGACTCAGTGGTAACGAAACTGACTGGTATCCATGAGGACATGGGTTCGATCCCTGGCCTCACGCAGTGGGTTACGGATCCGGCGTTGCCATAAGCTGCTGTGTCACAGACACACCTTGGATCTGGCGTTGCTGTGGCTGTGGCGTAGGCCAGCAGATGTAGCTCTGATTTGACCTCTGACCTGGGAACCTCCATATGCTGCAGGTGTGGCCCCAAAAAGACCAAAAAAAAAGTTTAAGATGACAGCTGCTGCAAGTGCAGCAGGACGACCTCCTGACCCTCAGGGAGAGCTGGCCCCGGGCTCGTGGTCATGTCTGTTTTTACAGCCCAGGGAGAGGGGAGGTCTCACAATACACCTGCTGACCTGCCGGTTGGTGGGGAGAGAGGGGCCTTACTGTACAGTTGCTGGGGAGCGGGCTGAGGAGTGGGCCATGTGCCTTTCCTAGCAGGGGCAGGAAGGAGCAGCCATGCTGCTCGAGGTGGGGCGGGGGCGTTACAGTGAGCCGGGTGGGGCGATGGGTCTGCTAATTCTGATCTTGGCCAGAGGCCTTGTGTCCAGTCTCCTTGGAGAGTCCTTGAAGCCCAATAGGCACCTCTTTTGAGCTGGGACGTAAGTTAAGGGTAAGACAGGTGGGCTTCAGAGGTGCGCTGAAGACGGGCTCGGGGGCTCTGAACAGAGGACCATCTGTGGCTGGTAAAGGCCAGGGGAGTGCGCCCAGCCCCCCATCTGGGCACTCGGGGTGAGCCTGGATGGAGCTTGGATCCTGGTCGAGTCACTGTAATTTCCATGCACGAGGGCAACCTGACTCTCGTTATCACAGGCTTTGTCTTCGGGGTCTGTTTTATCTAATAAATGCTCATCGCGCATCCACTTTTGGGGAGGTCCTCAGTTGAATCAAAACACCATTCTTGTCTCAGGGAAAATGTGGTCTGCGGCATAAGGAGGGCTTCCTGGAGGAGGTGACGCCTTGGTAGGAGCTGTGAAGGATGCCATGAGCATTTGGCCAGGTGAAGGGAACAGAAGGTAGCAAAGGAGGAGGCACAGGAGCATGATGGCTCCCAGCCTGGTGGGGACAGGGGGGCGGGGGTGAACTGGCACCAGGGGGTGAGGCTGGTACAGGGCGTAAGTGCTCACTGGAGCCTGGATCAGAATGACCTTGTCGAGGGGCTCAGCAAAGTGGAGTTAGAAACTTTCCCTTATGCCAGTGGGGAGCAATGAAACAGTTTTCAGTAAGAGAGTCGGTTTATAGAGCTGTCTGCTGGGAGTGGAGAATAGAGGGGCTGAGGGCGCTACGGTGACGCCAAGAGGGGGCCGTGGGTGGTGAGGAGAGGCGAGACATGGCAGAGGTCTAGAGGGAGCCTTGAGGACCGTCGGCTGGTGGCAGATGGAGTTCTCTTCCCTGGGAGGTGGGGAAGCAGAGCCTTGGGCAGTGACACCCTCAGGGGGCAGTTCCCTGGAAGCCGCTCCCCCAAACACCCTAGGGAGAGGACCTGAGATCACTAGCCCGTGACGTCAGAACGCGGGGAGGTGTTTAGATCTGAAGGATGAAGATGGGCTGGGCACAGGTCAAGGGGAAAGGCGGGGGGTGGGGGGCACCCGTGGCAGATGGCGCAGCAGATCCTAAGGCCCTGTGGCTGTACAGACAGAGGACAGGAGTGAAAATGTGGCTTGCGTGGCGGGTCACGAAGCAAGGTATAAGAGGAGGTCGGAGGGCACAGGAGCCAGATCACAGGGACACAGGGGAGGTCACTGACATGCTTTAGGGGGTGACATCATCTGATGTGCCTGCCACGGTCGCCAGGCTGCAGGAGGTGACATTCTTAGATCAGTCCAGGAGCTGGAGCAGGTGTCCGGATGAACAGTGAACTCGTATGACTCCCAGAACCAGAAGAAAAATTTAAACTGTGGATACCGTATGCCTTCGCTTCCCTGGGCAGCCTTAACTGCCACAAACGTGGTGGTTTAAAACAACAGAAATTGGGAGTCCCCGCTGTGGAGCACTGCAATTGGGAGCGTCTCGGCAGGGCCAGGGACACAGGTTCGATACCCAGCCCCACACAGTGGGTTAAAGGATCTTGCATTGCTGCAGATGGGGCACAGGTCGCAGACTATGGCTTGGATCTGATCCCTGGTCTGGGAACTCCATATGCCTCGGGGTGGCCAAAAAAAAAAAAAAAAACCAAACAAACAAAAGCAACAGAAACTGGTTCACCCAGAGCTCTGGAGACTAGAAGTGGGAATTAAGATGTTGGTCGGACTACGTATGTTCCCCTCCGAGGCCCCTGCCTTGCCTGCTCCAGCTTCCAGTGTTCCAGCAAGCCTGGGACTTCCTAGCTTTGTGGCCGCACCCCCTCCCGTCTCTGCCTCCTTCCTCACATCACAAGCCGCCTTCCCCGGGTTGGATCAGGTTGGACCCTAATCCACAGCGACCTCATCTCGACCTGGTTAGCAAAGACCCCACTTCCCAGTGAGGCCACATTCACAGGTACCACGTTGAGGACTCTTCATACCTTTTTAGGGGGACACAGTCATCCCACAGCATTGAGAGGATTCCGATTTTACTTCAGAAACACGTGCGTGGTTGCTCACGCTCTGTCCGTTTCTTTTTTTGGTGCGGCACATGGAAGTTCCCGGCCAGGGGCTGAATGGGAGTTGCAGCGGTCAGGCTACACCACAGCCACGCGGATCCGAGCTCAACCTACGCCACAGCTTGCGGCAACACGGGGATCCTTACCTGACTGAGGGAGGCTGGGGATCAAGCCCACCTCCTCACAAGAGACAATGGTGGGTCCTTAACCTGCTGAGCCACAGTGGGAACTCCTCACGCTCCATTTCTTTTCCTTTTTTTTTTTGGCTTTTTGGGGCTGGACTCGTGGCATATGGAGGTTCTCAGGCTAGGGGTCGAATCGGAGCTATAGCTGCTGGACTACACCACAGCCACAGCAACCCGGGATCCGAGCCGCATCTGCGACCTACACCACGGCTCATGGCAATGCCGGATCTTTAACCTACCGAGCATCGGACCTGCAACCTCATGGTTCCTAATAGGATTCGTTTCCACTGGGCCACGAACGGGAACTCCGCTCACGTCCTGTTTCTTGATGTGGATGCTTGTTACACGAGACACTCTGAAAACTGAACTATGCATTTATGACCCGTACACTTTTCTGCACACGTGTTCTGTTTCAGTTAACATATTAAAATATATGCACACGCTGAGAACAGAGCCTGGCAGCCACTGTACCATGAGGTCAATAGAGGCTTCCACCGGGTGGTGGGTTTGTGGATTCATTTCATTTTCTCCCCATATGTTCCCCATTTTCTGCCATAAACATGTGTTAACTTTATAGAATAATAAACCCATGTGTCTCATAAAAGAAGAGCTGCGATGGAACCCTCACTCAGAGTCCTTCCTTGAACACAAAGCTATTGTACAAGGCAGTTGGGGGTCTGTGAGGGAACTTGGCCTGCCCTTAGAATCTGTCCCAAATACATATTTTTAGTCCCATTACCTACTCCCTTCAAGTGTCCTGCTAGTGATTTGTGGTCCTGATGATCCAAACAGACTTTCTCCGGAGCGGACGGCTTGGCAGTTACCTCACCTGTGTCCTCTTCTGGCGGGAGGACCAGGGCAATAATAGAAGTGACCTCATGTGTGGCTGGGAATAATGCACGGGGCGGAGCTGCCACCAGTACCCTCCTGATTAGGAAATGCCCCGAGTACGGCGGCGGCAGGCATCTCGGTGTCCTAGTTTCATGGTCCGGCTGGTCAGGGAAAGTCCAGTAAACGATACCTCGTCTCCGCTGCACATGGTCAGCCCTGCGGGATGGCCCGGGGTGGTGGGGGCTTTGCCTCGCAGTATGTTTTCCCATTTTGCTCCCTTTTAATACAGCTTGGTGCTCTTGCCCTGCTGGCCTCCTTACCTGTGTGCTGCTTCCTCGCGTTTAAGGCCATGTGCTGCCATTGACGTTAAGCCATCAGGAGAAGATTGAGAGGGAACAGGTGAGGGTGAGGGGTGAGAGCGTGGCTGGGCTAGAGGAGGCAGCCTTGGGAGAGAGGGAGGAGCTGTTCTTTCCGCCCTCCGGGCCCCGCCCAC
Organism: Catagonus wagneri; assembly: GCA_004024745.2. Taxonomy (NCBI): domain Eukaryota; kingdom Metazoa; phylum Chordata; class Mammalia; order Artiodactyla; family Tayassuidae; genus Catagonus; species Catagonus wagneri. The sequence continues at coordinate 4,306,686 of PVHT020000063.1, forward strand.
TGCCGCGACCACGCCCCTGGAGGCCGTGCCTCGCCAGATCTCCGCTCGCACCCGCAGCACAGCCCATGGAGTTTGAGCTGTGCCTTGTTTGGAATTAGGTCTCTCCGTTGGCAGTATCTGCCCAAATTACAAATGCAGAAACCTTCTGTCCCAGCTGGGCTGCTGCCCAGCAATAATCCTACAGATAAACTGGGACTTGTGGGACATTATTTATGTACAAGGTTATACTTTGCAACATTGTCAAAGCCAAAGACTGAAAACAACCTCAACCCTCCATCGGTAGAGGGCTGGTTAAAGACACGGACACAATCCGTACAGTGGAAAACTGTATTCTGCTGCCGTACAACAGGAACCTTCCCTAGGCTTTACTAGGGGAGAAAAGCCAGGTTCAAAGCAGTGTACAGCACACACCTCTGAATAGAAAGGGAAGGTGCCTATGTATTTGTATTAGCTTATATCTGCATAAAGAAACTGCCCACTGAATGACTGCGCTTTATTTGTGGAAGTGGGGGTGAAGCCTAGTGGCTGGAGCACACTGGGAGGGGAGGGGACACAGATTTGTTCATTGCCTGCCTTCTTTTTCTTTGGACCTGTGTAAACTTTCTAGTTTTCAAAACTGTAAATTAAGAAAGCATCTTTAGTAGTTCCCTTCGTGGCTCAGTGGTTAACGAATCCGACTAAGAACCATGAGGTTGCGGGTTCGATCCCTGGCCTTGCTCAGTGGGTTAAGGATCCGGCGTTGCCGTGAACTATGGTGTAGGTTGCAGACGCGGCTCGGATCCCGCATTGCTGTGGCTGTGGCATAGGCCGGCGGCTACAGCTCCTGTTAGACTCCTAGCCTGGGAACCTCCATATGCCGCGGGTGCGGCTGTACATAAAGGCAAAAGACAAAAAAAAAAAAAAAAGCATCTTTAAAACAAAGCATGTTTTGGAGTTTCCGTTGTAGCTCAGTGGATTAAGAACCCGACCAGTATCCATGAGCACGTGGGTTCCATCTCTGGCCTCGATCAGTGAGTTAAGGATCTGGCATTGCCACAAGCTGTGGTGTGGGTGGCAGGCTCAGCTTGGACCCCATGTTGTGGTGGCTGTGGTGTAGGCTGGCAGCTGCATCTCTGATTGGACCCCTAGTCTGGGAACCTCCATATGCTGCAGGTGTGGCCTTAAAAAGACAAACAAATAAAAAAAGGCATGTTTTAAAGCATGAGCTCAATTTCAGGTGAAACACTGAGTTTCACTTCAGCCTCTGATAGCTGTGTGATCTTGGACAGGTTACTCAACCTCTCTGTTTCAGTTCCTCCATCCTGGAGGAAATAAGGGTAGTAACCATTCTAACCTTGGGCTGTTGGGAGGATTAAATGAGATCGATGTGCCCGGTGCCTGGCCTTCAGAAGGCGAGCAACAAGAGCGAGCAGCGCAGTTTGGAGCAGGCAGCAGGCAGCAGGATGTGAACCCCAGCCACCGTGAACCCCCTCTCTCTGGCGTCCATGTCTTCCCTCCGCCACAGGGGCCCTGGCCTGGTGGGAGCCACTTGTTAAGTGACAGTGCGGTCTCTTCCTGCTCCCTGTCCCCTTGGTCGGCACAGGGAGCCTGGGGAGGCCTTGCAGCTTTGAGTCCTGAGTTTTGGGCCTCAGCCGGGAGGCTGGGAGAAGGGGGTTGAGATCAAGCACATGAGCGTCAGTTGGGTTGCTGAGGCCCGGGAGTGGTGAGTCCCTTTCAAGCTGGCCCTGGCCTCCTGTCCTGCCTGACCCATTGGCTCCACTTTCTGGAAATTCTAAGTGTGAGGAGAAGAGGGAAACCCACGCCTGCCCCCAGCCCTCATGCTGCATGGACGACACCGGCAGAGAGGTGCACCACCGGCCGACAGTTGAGCTGTCGCTGAAGAATGAGCCAGACTCCAGAACTCAGGTCAGAGGTTTTCTCATGTCCTACCCAGTGAGGGCTTTTTCCAGAAGGTTCTACCCACTATGGCTTTGGGGACTCGTTTCGCCGAACAAACAGCCCTGGTTTCTCACTTTGTTCACCTCTGAAATGGGGGCAATCCTGCCTCTTCCGCGTGAGAACAAGGTGAGGCTGGCTCTCCCTTTGGAGAGAACAGGGACCAGGGGACTCGTGCCCTCATTTGTGTGTCTGCCTTTACTTGGTGGAGGAGGTCCTAAAATCCGAGTCCATGTGGTTTCTGTCACATGTCTGCTCTTGAAACTAAAGCAGACTTGGGGAGATGTGTAAGACACAGCTCCAGACTCAGGTGTGTTGGAATTTGAGTTTTACATGCACTTATTCAATTTCTCTTGAAGGCTCCATCCCGCCAGGCTGGTGGAAAAGTTTAGCCTCTGCTGGTCAAGGCTAAACCGCCTGTGGGAGTGGATGCCAGGGTCCAGTGGCCCTGACAGAGCAAGTGATGCATGAGGGTGTCAGAGGCCCCTCGAGATCTGGAAGGTTGGGGCTACTTGGGGCCGGACCCTGTGCTCAGGGTCACCCCCTTTTCCTCTTGGGAAGCTGACACTCAAGAAATAGCATGGGTGTCCCCTTCCTCCCCTCCTTTCCCGACTCAGCATGATCTTTACCCTGTTGCTTCCAGCATGTTCCTGGTCCAGACATGGCGCCCTGGCCTCAATTCCCCGGAGGCCCCGAGGGCTAGAACAGGGGTTGGCAAACATCTTGTCAGGCGCCAGACAGCAAATATTTCAAGCTTTACTGGCTATATAGTCTCTGGAGCGATGACTCAACTCTGCCCTTGTGGGTCAAAAGCAGCACCAGACAAGGCATAAGCAAATGGGCGTGGCTGTGTTCCAATAAAACTTTATTTACAAAAATAGCATGCAAAGGAAACAATCGACTTGGGAAACAGTATGGGGGGTCCTCAAAAAGCTGAAAACAGAAGTGCCATATGATCCAGCAATCCCACTTTGATGTATATTTCCTAAGGGATTGAAAACAGGATCTCGCATTTCCCGTCGTGACTCAGTGCTAATGAACCCAACTAGTATCCATGAAGTTGCAGGTTCGATCCTTGGCCTCGCTCAGTTGGGTTAAGGATCCGGCATTGCTGTGAGCTGTGGTGTAAGTCATAGCCGCTCCTCGGATCCCGTGTTGCTGTGGCTGTGGTGTAGGCCACCAGCTGCACCTCCCGTTTGACCCCTAGCCTGGTAACTTCCATATGCTGCAGGTAGGGCCCTAAAAAGACCAAAAAAAAAAAAAAGGAAAAGGAAAGAAAGAAAGAGAAATCAGAATCTCCAAGAGCTGTGTGCACTTCCATGTTTATGTTTATTACAGTATGATTCCCAGGAGTTAAGGTACAGAAACAACTTAAGTGTCCACTGACAGATGAATAGATTAAGAAAATGTGATATATACATACAATGGAAATTTTTTAAATTTAATTTTTATTTTATATTAGGGTATAGTCGATTTACAATGTTGTGTTACTTTCAGGGGTACAGCAAAGTGATTCATTTATACATATACCTATATCCATTCTTTTTCAGATTTTTTCCCGTATAGGTTATTACACAGTTCTCTGTGCTATAAGTAGGTCCCTGTTGACTATGTTATATGCAGTACGGTGTATATGCTAATCCCAGACTCCCAGTTTACCCCCCCATTTCCCCTTTGGTAACCATAAGTTTGTTTTCTACTTCTGTGATCTGTTTCTGTTTCATAAATGAGTTCATTTGTATCTTTTTAATTTTTTTTTAATTTATCGAAGTTCCCAAGCTAGGGGTCAAGTTGGAGCTGCAGCTGCTGACCTACATCTCATGGCAACACCAGATCCTTAACCCGCTGAGTGAAGCCAGGGATTGAACCTGTGTCCTCATGGTTACTAGTCAGGCTCATTACTGCTGAGCCACAACAGGAACTCCTGTATCATTTTTTAAATTCCACATATAGGTGATATTATATATTTGTCTTTCTGTGTCTGACTTCATTTAATATAATAATCTCTAGGTCCATCCGTACTGCTGTAGATGGCATTATTTTGTTCTTTTTTATGGACATGAAGTATTCTATTATCCACACTTTCTCCATTTCTTTGTCGATGGACAATTAGGTTCTTTCCATGTCTTAGCTATTCTAAACAGTGCTGTTATGAACACCGGGGTGCATATATATTTTCAAATTATGGTTTTCTCTGGATAGATGCCCAGGAGTGCCATTGCTGGATGGTATAGAAGTCCTATTTTTAGTGTATTAAGAAATCTCTGTCCTGTTCTCCATAGTGGCCGCACTCATTCACATTCCCGCCAATACGTGTGATAGAATATTACTTAGCCTCAGAAAAGAAGGGAATCCTGCCACTTGTCACAGCATGAATGAGCCTGGAAGACATGTTACGTGAGATAAGCCGGATACAGAAGGACAGATGCTGCAAGATCCCACTAATATGAGGCATCTAAAATAGTCAAGCTCGCAGAGCGGGGGTGGGGGGGCTGCCAGGGGCTGGGGAGCTGCTGCCCAGTGGGTATCAAGTCATGGTCGAGCAAGGTGGATCATTCGCAGAGGTCTGTGCGCACAGCGCCTGGCCCTAACGACGCTGGCCGTGCGCTTCAGAAGCTGTCAGGAGGCAGATCTGTTCTCTTGTGTAGTGTTCTTACCACAATGCAAAAAAAAAAAAAAAACCTAAAAAAAACTAAAACAAAACCCCAAACCAGGCAGTAGCAGGCTGCCCCCTGACCTCCGCCTTTGCAAGCCAAGACTTTACTGAAGACTCTGTTCCCATAGCAGCCGCTGAAGGTTCTCCTGGAGGCTCTGAGCAGGGGCAGGCTTTTAGCCCGTAAAGAAGGAAAAGGAGAAAATGCCCCGAGGATTGAGGCTTCTGTCGGTCAAATACTCCCTAATTTACCTTTGGCGGAGGGTACATTTTCCTACCGTGATTTGCATAAAGCTACCTGTGTCTGATGCCCCTGGGGTCATCCGGATGTCAAAAGCTCTTTTGTGACCATCCCGAGTTTTGGTAAGTCCCGAGCACTCCCAGATATGTGACTCAGGCCTCTTGACTGAGGTCGGTCTGGGCTGGAGTCCTTTCTGCCTCTGTGACTTTGGGGAAGAAGTCCTGCTTCGGTGGCCTGATCTATAAACCCAGGAAACCCAAGGCTCTGGTCACGGCGGTACCAAGGCTCACGTGACACAGCATTTGTCCAGCGCCGGGTCCAGCAGAGGTGGGTGTTTAACAATGGGAGCTGGTGGAGTTCTCATCATGGCTCAGTGGTTAACGAATCCGACTAAGAACCATGAGGTTGAGGGTTCGATCCCTGGCCTTGCTCAGTGGGTTAAGGATCCGGTGTTGCCATGAGCTGTGGTGTAGGTTGCAGACGCGGCTAGGATCCTGCGTTGCTGTGACTGTGGCAAAGGCCGGCGGCTACAGCTCCTGGTAGACCCCTAGCCTGGGAACCTCCATATGCCGCGGGTGTGGCTCTAGATAAAGGCAAAAAGC
>PVHT020000063.1:4313116-4349390 GCA_004024745.2 Catagonus wagneri
AAAAAAAAAAAAAAAAAAAAAAAAAAAACAATGGGAGCTGGTTCTAATCGTCTCGGGGAGAAGGGACTTAAGGTCATCAGTTAGAGATGCTTAGAATCACGTAGAAATGGGGAGTTTCCGTCAGCGGAAACGAATCTGATCAGCATCCACGAGGATGCAGGTTCATCCTTGCTCAGCTGGTTAAGGATCTGGCCATGAGCTGTGGTGCAGGTCACAGATGCGGCTTGGATCCCATGTGGCTGTGGAGTAGGCTATCGGCTACAGCTCCGATTAGACTCCTAGCCTGGAAACCTCCATATGCCACAAAAGTGGTCCTAAAAAGGAAAAAAAAAAAAGAAAGAAAAAGGAGAGAGAGAAAACATGTTAGAAATGGCAGGATTCAGCAAGTGGAATCATTCAGGTCCCTCTTCCTTCTGTGTTGCCTGTGGACTCCCTGTGGAACTTTCCTGAGCCTCAGTTTCCACACCTGTGAAATGGGGATAATGGGTGGGATCAGCTTTTGGAGGACTTCAGTGAGACAGTGCACAGCGCCTGGCATGGAGCAGGTGCTTAGTAATGGGGAGCCACTTAGTGTCAAACCTCTGCTGGGCCCTTTCCTCACTGCTCTGTGTTTAGGTTTCCCCAGCAGCCAGTGATCCCCTGAGAACAGGGGCAGGGTCCAGGTCTTGGCTGGAGCAGGGAAGGCGCTCATGCTGAGGCTTCACTCGCGCAGAGCCTGGACACCAGCATCTGCTGGAATTTCTAAAATCATTTCATCCTCTAATGTGAGAAAAAGAATGCATTTATATACATATAAATGCATTATATGTGCATTATATATAATTATACACACATATATTTATGAGTGGATCGCTTTGCTGTACAGCAGAAATTGACAGGACATTGTAAATCAACTACAATAAAAAAATAAAAATAAACTCATTTCATCTCCCTCAGCTCTGTTTGCACAGGTACCTGCTCCCTTGGACCAGCCATCCAGGCTTTTCACTGATAGATGTGTGCTGAGTCCTTTAAGAATGTTTTTTGGGAGTTCCCGTTGTGGTTCAGTGAATGAATCCGACTAGGAACCATGAGGTTGTGGGTTCGATCCCTGGCCTTGCTCAGTGGGTTAAGGATCCGGTGTTGCCGTGAGCTGTGGTGTAGGTTGCAGACACAGCTCAGACCCTGTGTTGCTGTGGCTGTGGTGTAGGCTGGCGACTACAGCTCTGATTGGACCCCTAGCCTGGGAACCTCCATATGCTGCGGGTGTGGCCCTGAAAAGACCAAAAAAAAAAAAAAAAGAATGTTTTATGGCTTAAAGAAAAGTGAGTTGGTTGAAAGACAAATATTAAGCAAAGGAAGAGTACAGAAGGAAAAATCGTTGTGACTCAGGTTTGGGGAGGCCTGGGGTAGCGTAGAGAGCTGGCCTGGGTAACATGCTAACATGCGAGGGAGGCGGGATGGTGAGTTAGAAAGCAGATTTGGCAGCGGGAGGGGGTGGCGCTTCAAGGACTTCTCATTACTCTAGTCCTCAGTTTCCCCATCTGCAAAATGGGGGAGATGATCATGGTGAGAATTCATTGAGGTCAAGCACCTCTAATGCTTGGGTATTAATTTTTAGGCTGGGAGAGGAGCTAAAGGTGACGTGGGATCCTGGATTGGGTCCTGGAAGAGAAAAAAGGGATGGAAAAACAGCGGAAATCTAAGCATCCCCCCAACCGCGGCATCTGGAGTTCCCAGGGCCAGGGGTCAGATCTGAGCCCTACTGCAGCCCATGCCACGCCTGTGGCAACGCTGGATCCTTAACCCACTGAGCCGCGCTGGGGATGGAACCTGTGTCCCAGGACTCCCAAGATGCCGCCGTTTGTGTTGCGCCACAACGGGAACTCCTAAGGTCCAGTTCTTGGCAGTGGTAAGAGATTGACCCCAGGGGGTAGGTGGCTGAGATGGGGAGAGGGTGGCCGAAAAGATCAAGGACTCCAGGGGTCGTGGGTGGGCAGCAGGGAAGATGGCAGACCGTCTGCCGCCCAGCACGCCTGGCCGAATCCTCACCGCAGGCTGGGAGGGCTGGACACGCCCCTGCTCATCCCGGTGTCCAGATGCTGGAGAGGGTCCAGCCGCTTGCCTGAGGTCACATCTCAGTCTGTCCTCTGTAGACAAGGGTCCCTTCCCGCTGGGGTCCCTCATGGACCTCCTGCCTCTAAGAGTCAAAGAATTCTTTTTTCTTTTTTGTCTTTTTAGGGCCGCCCTTGCAGCATATGGAGGTTCCCAGGCTAGGGGTCGAACGAGAGCTGTAGCTGCTAGCCACAGCCACAGCCACAGCAATGCCAGATCTGAGGTGCGTCTGTGACCTATGCCACAGCTCACGGCAACCCACTGAGCCAGGGATCGAACCTGCATCCTCATGGGTACTAGTTGGGTTCTTTACCACTGAGCCACGTAGGCACCTCCCAAAGAATTCTTGTCTTCTCTGACCCCTTGGTTCCCCAGGGCAGGCAGCCCTCTGTTCTGTCTCCTAATCTTGTTTGCATTGCTGCTGGAGCCACTGTCTGTCCCCTGGAGTACTGGCAAGGGACAAAGGTGACATTTGTCTTCATTCGTGCCTACTTGGAGACAGAAGTGAGTCCAGCCTCATGTTGGGAAGCGACGCCTCGTGAAAACCCCAAACTGGGATCGCCTCCAGCGCCCGCCTGTGCGCCTGCTTCCCCAGGTCTTTCTCAAGCTCCCAAAGTAGGGTTTAGAGCTTTGGTTTTCCTCCTGGTGTGTGAAACTGTGTCCCTTTTGTTGGCTGGAGGGGATATTCTGTCCTGCAGAGGCCTTCGGGATGCTTGCAGTCTTCTATAAACAGCAGAATAAATTTTGGGGCTGCCCAGGATCATTCAGTCACTCAACAGCACACTTTTACTGATAAAACAAAATCAGGAGTTCTCTTTGTGGCCCAGCGATAACGAACCCAACTAATATCCAAGAGGATGCGGGTTCAGTCCCTGGCCTCACCCAGTGGATTAGGATCTGGCATTGCCTTGAGCTGTGGTGTAGGTTGCAGACACAGCTCAGATCCAGCATTGCTGTGGCTGTGGCGTAGGCCGTCAGCTATAGCTCCAATTCAACCCCTAGCCTGGGAACCTCCAGATGCCACAGGTATGGCCCTAAAAAAAAAATAAATAACGCCAACCAAACTGTGCCCATTGACCCCATCACCTCACTTTAGGGACCTTCTCCTAAAGAAATGAGGAGCTGCCTCGAGAGGGTCAGTGCAGCATAGCTGGCAGAGTGAAGCGCTGCAAACAGCCTAAATATCCATCTGCGGGAGGGGAAGCAATGACTCGCAGTGTAGTGGGATTTAACGCCAATGGGGAATATTAGGAAGCTGTTAAAAAGAGCAAAATTTGATTTCTACTCTCTTGGCCTGGGAAAATATGAATGGAACTAGCTCAAAGCTGTGAAAATGCAAGAAAGAAATGACATACAGGCTGACGGACGATTCTGCAAAGAGAAGGGTTTAGAAGGAAAAATGTCCACTGTTACTTCCGGGGACACGTGGGGTGTGTGATAGGGGCTTGCACATGAGAGTAGAGGCACAGAGGACACGTGGCTTTTTCTTTGTTCACCTCTGCTGTTTGGCTTGTTTCAGAAAACAAACATTGCCTCTGTAGCTTGGAAGGAAAATCCAAGAAAACATATTTTTAGAAATACACCCTGCTCCGTTCTGTATTAACAGAGGTAATGGCTGCACTTGTCCAGTGGGTTTGCTGTGCCTGGGGCTGCAGGTGGCACTCAGAGACATTAGTGACCAAGGGAGGCTGGGTGCATGTATCACCTTGATCTTTCGCATGAGAAAACCGAAGATCAGGGAGGTTGCCCAAGGAGGCACAGCTGGCGAGCATCAGAGCTGGTGCCTGGGGGCAGAGAGAGAGGGGTCTCACATCCTGGTACATTATCCGGGTACCGTGTTTGTGGGACCGCAGGGGGCTGGCAAGAGAGAACAGACTTCCCTATCTACGGGTTGGGTGGGAGCACCTATGTCTGCCTCAGAAAATGTTTCTAGATAGTTATGGCGTGAAGGGGGCTGGGAGAATGATGCCAAACTGCCCTCTCCGGGTGGGGCGGAACTAGACCTAATCATGTCAGGAGCGGTCCGAAGTGCCCAGCTGTACCCAGAAGCCGTGTGGGGTTTTGCCACTGGTGTGGGCGGTAACAGCCAGCCCTCAGCCAGGGACTGGACAGTGGCGGTGTGTAAGTGTTCTAGTTCCCGTGCCTCTCGGGTGGATCCGTGCTGAGCGGCAGGCTCAGTGTTGTCTCCCCAGGCTCCTTAGTGGGAATGAGCCCTGGCTGCTCACAGAAGCGACCTGGCGACATGCCCCCACTGGCTTCCTTTCTTGTCTCCCTCTCCCCTAGCTCAGATCCTCTCTCACCCAGTGACTTCCACGGCTCCGATCCTCGTCTCGGCGTCTGCCTCTGGGGGAGCTCAAGCTGACACCCGATACTTCTTTTCATGACCCGATCCAGTCTCTGTCCAAAGCCGATCTCACACCCCTTCCTCAACTCCACGGCCACCAGCTCGTCCTGGACAATTACAGCACCGTCTTTGCGGATGTCCCTCATCCCGTGACCCGTCTTTAATCTGTCATCCACGCAATAGAGGCGTCTATTGAAATCTGAGTAAAATCGTGTCCCTCTTCTGCTTGGAATTTCCCATTGCTGGCCCAACACCCTTGGAGAAAATGTCCAGTTGTGCCTCCTAACTTCTGCTTTCGACTGAATATTCAACCGAACATTCATAGGTTGAAACCGAATCCTTCATGTGGTGGTAGGTGGAGGTGAGGCTTTGGGGAGGTGATTAGGTCACGAGGGTGGAGCCCCCGTCAGTGGGATTCGTGCCCTTACAAAAGCGACCCCACAGAGTTCCTGTCCCTTTCTGCCATGTGAGGGCGCAGTGAGGACATGGCCGTCAGGGAGTGAGTCTTCGTCAGACCCCGAACGGGCCAGCACCTTGACCTTGGGCTCCCAGCCTCCAGAACTGTGAGAAATAAATTTAGTTGTCTGTAAGCCACCCAGTCAGGGGTATTTTGGTTCCAGCAGCCCAGCGGGACTAACACAGCCTCCCAGACTGCGCGATCTGGCCTGGCCCACACTTGCTTATCTCATCTACTCTCCTCCTCGCCTGCTCGGTTCCCACGTCACTGGCAATCCCCGTCCTCCATGCTTTCTCAGGGCCTCTGCTCATGCAGTTGCTTCACCTCGGGTTATGATTCCTAGGCCTCTTTGGGCGTCTCTCCATCACCCTGGTGGACTCAGCTTAAACATCACCTTCTTGGCGCAAACTTCCCTCATCACCTAAGTTACTTCGTTCCATTATTTGCTCTTCTCGGAGCCTCTTGGTTTCTTTTACAATATTTTTTGCAACTTGTTATGACTTGGTCACTGGTTTACTTTTGTCTGTCTTTTTCCCCTCAACTGCAAGCTTCCTGAGATGAGAGAACTGTTGCTTGCTGCCGCATCCCCAGCCCCTTGGATAGTGACAGGTACCTGGTAGGTGAGCGGCAGTTGGTTGCTGGGTAAGCGAACTCATAAGTCAGCGTTCCGGGAATCCACAGCTTCCTTCAGGTGGATGAGTCAGCGGGGTCCTGGGTGGCGTGTCTGTTCTCTGAGCTCCCACACTCGGGGCTATAGCCTCTGCAGGTGTGTTGTCATAGTCTCTGCCTCCAAAAGGCCCAGATTCTAGAAATGGGAATCTTTTCCTGGGTTAGAATCTCGGCTTAGCTTTTCACAGTGGCGTCTCAGTTAGCCTTGGCTACATGACAACCCCCAAAACATAGTAGCTTAAAACCAGTTTATTATTTTTCATGATTCTGTGATTAGCCTGGTGATTCTTTTCTTTCTTTCTTTTTTTTTTTTTTTTTAAGTTCACACCTGCCACATATGAAGTTCCTGGCCTAGGGGTCGAATCAGACCTGCAGCTGCAGTCTATACCACAGCCACGACATCACCGGACCCCAGCCACATCTGCAACTATGCTGGATCCTTAATCCGCTGAGTGAGGCCAGGGATTGAATCTGCATCCTCATGGACACTATGTCGGGTTCTTAAAGCCCTCTTTTTTTTTTTTTTTTGTCTTTTTAGGGCCACACCCGTGGCACATGGAAGTTCTCAGGCTAGGGGCTGAATCGGAGTTATAACTGCCAGCCACAGCCATAGCCACAGCCACGCCAGATCCAAGCTGTGTTCTGCAACTTACAGCATAGCTCACAGCAACACCAGAGCCTTAACCCACTGAGTGAGGCTAAGGATCGAACCTGCGTCCTCCTGGATGCTAGTCAGATTCATTTCTGCTGAGTCGTGATGGCAACTCCCCTCTCTTTTGGTTTTGATCGGATTCCCTTGGCTGGAGGGTTAGCCGGACTGGAAGGTCCGTGGCTCCCTCACAGGTGCGGCAGCTGGTGCAGGCTATTGGCTGGGTGGCCACAGCTGTCCTCTTATCTTCCAGTGGGGAGATCTGGAGGCTTCAGGTCAGCAAAGACAGTAGCTGTCAGGCTTCTCGAGGCCTGGGCCTGGGGCTCGAATGACACTCCTTCTGGCATATTCTCTCAGTCAAAGCAAGTCGTGAGGCAAGCCCGGATTTAGGGGAGTGGAGAAGCAGAACCCACCTCTTGGCTGGAAGAGCAATGGGGAACTTGTGAGCATATATAATCTGCACAGTGGGCTGTAAAGTCTTGGGCAAGTCGTCTAACCTCTGTGTGCCTCCCCTCCCCCGCCCCATCCCCCCGGCATCTATTTTATAAAATTGTTTGTGAGCATTAAACAGATAATGCATGCAAAGTGCTTAGCACACAGCCTGTCTCTTAGAAAGTGCCCATTGTGTGGGGACCGTTATTGTTGCTGTTATGAAAGTTCTTACAGCAATTATATCGGGAACTTAGCAAATGATAGACGGACAGGGGGAGCGATGGAAGGATGATGGATGATGAATGCATGGGTGGGTGGGTAGGTCGAGGGATGGATGAAAGAACAAATGGCTTTTGGCATTCAAATGGCATACAGTCCCGATGATTTCTTTGGTGATGAGAAGTCATTTCAGGGAGTTCAGAATAAATAGCAGCTTTTTGTCGTTGAGTTCAAACATTCTGATTTCTGAAGAGACCTACCCTCTTGCACAGTTTACTTCCTGGTCACCTGTATTTGGGGAAGGTCAGGCAATTCCACGCAGGCTTTGTGCACAAGAGACTACGCCCGTGTTCTCTTTCTCTCCACACCGCCCACCACCCGCCACCTCGACGACCCTGCTTGAACGGAATCAAACACCAACAATCGTGACAAACACAGCTTCCCACTGGAACGCTGAGCAGCAAAGCACCCGTGGTTGCTGCCCAAGGGGTCTTGCTGACACCCACTCCCCCGGGCGCTGGCTGGTGTCGGGGAGGCAGGGCGGGCGGCCAGGAGGGGCTCCCCAGCCCAGGTTCCGGAGCAGAGCCCGCCTCCCCGGGTGCGCTGGGCACGGGTGCAGGCAGTCTTCCTGGAAAGGATGGCCTTTGAGGAGATTCTGCCTCTGAGGCTGGCCAGGTGACTTGTGAGGGGGACCTGTTGGGGACATTTTTTCCCACACCAGGTGTGGGAGAGGCAGGGACAGGAGAGTTGGGGCGGGGGTGGCTGTAACAAACTGCCACAAGCCTGGCGGTAGAAGATGATAGAAGTTTTCCACCCCCCCACAGTTCTGGAGGCTGGAAGTCTGAAATCAAGGCCATGTCCTCTCCAAGGGTTCCGGGAAGAATCCCGCCTCGCCACTTCGGGCTCCTGCTGGCTTCCCACGAGCCATGGCGTTCCCGGCTTGTTGCTGCATCACTCTGGCCTCTGCCTCCGTCATCACACCGGCTTCTCCCTGTGCGTCCTCTCCTCTTACAAGGACATCGGTCGTTGGATGTAGGTCCCGCCCCAATCCAAGATGACCTCATCTAACCTCGATGACGTCTGCCAGGACCCTATTTCCAAACGGGGTCACACGCTGAGGTTCTGAGCGGACATGAATTTGGGGGAGCACTGTTCAGCACAGGCCAAGAGGCAAGGCAGAGGCAGGCAGGTGGCAACGGGGGAAGGTCGGGGCGCAGAAAGCAAGGGTCCTGCCATAAAAACCGGAAGGCCGTGAGCACAGCAGCACTGCCCTTGGACCCGGGAAAGGTCTGGCCCCTCCCGTGACTTGAAGGGGCCCACACTGTCCTTCCCCACCTCCCGCAAGGCCAGGGGCCATGGATCCAGAGGGATGCTCCCAGGTGGTCCGTGTAAATAAAATATGTCCTTCCATATGCTGCAGGCCCCTTCTGCGCCACGTTCTGTGTACCCAGGACTCTGGAGCTCCCCGCCCCAGCAGCGCCGATCCATCCCCAAAGCTTGTTTGGGCGTCTCCCCTAGAACTGCTCTGCTGAAGGCAGGCTTCCAGTGCGTGCACCCCTAAACCTACGGGGGGCTCAGGACCGAACTTGGACTTTCAGCGGCTGGGGGGGGGGGTGGCCTACATGCGGGGACGGTCCCTTCAAGGCAGAGTGGAGCATGTGGGGACAGAAGCGGGAGGTCTGTGGAGCTGCAAGCAGTCTGGCAGAGTCTGAGTTCAGCCCTGGCTTTCCGGGTCGTGGTGAAGGTGTGTTTATTAGAGAGGGAGGCTAGGACATATTTTATTTACACGGTTTCTAGCTTGATTTATAACTTTAAATCTATAGACATACAATGGACCTACATTTCTGTTCTTGCTCCGGGTCCTGCACACATTACAGACCGTGAGTTGAGATGGAAGCATGTGGGAGACTCTGCACTGCAAGAACTGCCATCGCTCTGAATTGTGTGTGTGTGTGTGTGTTTAACTTTTTGTTTGGTCTCCCTTACTAGCACATAAGCTTTATGAAGGAGTTCCTTCATAAAGCGACAGGGTTGGTAGCATGTTGGCGGCGCTGGGATGCAGGTTTGATCCCTGGCCTGGCACAGTGGATTAATGATCTGGTGTTGCTGCAGATTCGGCTTATGTCGCAACTGCGCCTCGGATCTGATCCCTGGCCTGGGCACTGCAGACGCCGCAGGGCAGCCAAAAAAGAAAAACAAATCTTTATGAGAACAGGACCTTTTTCTTCCCATCTGTAAAATGGGATTAATGATAGTCACTGCTTCACAAAGTTGCTGGAGGAGCAGGCGAGTTGAGTGGACGATTTACTGGGCCTGAAGCCTGGAGTGCGGGGCCTGGCCCGAGGCGAGTGCTCTGTGAGTTTTGCTGGGGCTGCTGTTGGTCATGTCTGGAGCCCCAGCACAGGGGACGGTGCCTGGGAGGCGCTTGCAACTCTTTGCAGAATAAATGATGGAGCGGCTAAGGATGCAGGGGACTGTGTCCTCCCTGCCCCAAAGTCTGGTGGGCCTGAGGGGTTGCATGATTTTCTCAGAACTTCCCCAGAGGCAGATGTCTGCCGTCTGGTCAGTAAAGCCGGGCTCCCCCAGCAAGGCTTTAAGACCAGATTGGCAGAGTTCCCATCGTGGCTCAGCAGGAACGAACCAGACTAGTATCCTTGAGGATGCGGGTCCAATCACTGGCCTCGCTCATTGGGTTAAGGATCCGGCGTTGCGGTGAGCTGTGGTATATGTCACAGACACGGCTCGGATGTGGTGTTGCCCTGGCTGTGGTGTAGGTCAGGGGCTCACAGCTCTGATTTGACCCCTAGCCTGGGAGTTTCCATATGTCACAGGTGCAGCCCTAAAAAGACCAAAAAAAAAAAGACTGGATTGACATTTTGAGCCAATTCCTCTGGATGCCAAGGAAGCCGTACTGGAGAGGGGTGAGCGTGTATTACATAGGCATGTACGTAGGGGAACCACGAGGGGGGTGACTCTAAGAGGCCGAGGTTTCAAGAAAGGAAGGCAGCCTGGGCAGGGGTGGGAGCTGACGAGGGAAGGAGCGAACTGCCTGCTCCCGGGGCTGCCAAGCAGGTGGATGGACAGGACTCGGTGAGGCTCGGGTGAGGCTGGGAGGGGCCGGGGATGACACCTGGCTTCCGGTTGGTCCCACCAGACTGAAGGTGGGTTTGTGCTCAGGACGCGGGACCTGGGGGAAATCAGGCTTGAGGGGAGGCTCTCAAATTCAGTTTTTTGTTTGTTTTGTTTTTGTCTTGTTAGGGCCCCACCTGCAGCATATGGAAGTTGCCAGGCTAGGGGTCGAATTGGAGCTGTAGCTGCCAGCCTGCACCACAGCCACAGCAATGCAGGATCTAAGCCGTGTCTGCGACCTACACCACAGCTCACAGGCGACGCTGGATACTTAACCCTCCGAGTGAGGCCAGGGATCGAACCAGCATGCTCATGGATACTAGTTGGGTTCAATACCACTGAGCCATGATGGGAACTCCTCAAATTCAGTTTTGAAGAATCCAACTGCAGGTCTCAGCTGCAGCTCGGATTCAGTCCCTGGTCCAGAAACTTCCATATGTCACAGGTGTAGCCATTAAAAAATTTTTTTTCAGGGAGTTCACCTTGTGGTGCAGCAGAAATGAATCTGACTAGTGTCCGTGCGGGTGTGGGTTCGATCCCTGGCCTTGCTCAGTGGCTCAGGGATCTGGTATTGACCTGAGCTGTGGTGTAGGTTGCAGACATGGCTCGGACCTGGCGTTGCTGTGGCTGTGGTGTAGGCCAGCAGCTGCAGCTCCGATTTGACCGCTAGTCTGGGAACTTCTATATGCTGCAGGTGCAGCTCTAAAAAACGAAAAAAAAGGGGAAAACTTTCAAATTTGGACAAGTTGAATTTGATGAGCCACCAAGACATCCATTAGACCGGGTCTGAATCCCTGAGCACATGCTGGCAGTGTTACCTGAGCCGGGCTCCCTTACCTCTCTGAGCCTTAGTTTTTCTGCCTGAACAACGGAATACCACCTCTGGTGACGGTGAGGACCCCGTGTGGGAGCACAAGCGAACTGCCCGCCGCACAGTCAGGCGGCATGAGGAGAAAGTAGGTCTCGGTATTATTCACGCTCTGCCAGTTAGAAGCAAGAGACACATAAAGCAAACTGACTTAAACAGACAAATGACTTACTGTTCCTTTAACCAAAATCCAGGAAATAGATCTGAGATCCCCTACAGCTGTGCCTGGAACTCAAGCATTGTCACAGGGGCCCCTTTTCTTCCTCAGGCTCCTTCCACCTGTGTTCACAAGGGTCACTAGAGCATTGGCAAGGGGCTGGGGAGGTCCTTTCCTATAGTTCTGCCCCCCCCCCAAAAGGCCCAAGGGTGATTCTGATTGGCCCGTCTTGGTCATGTGACCATCCCACAGCCAATCACTGTGGCCAGGCCCAGGTCACATGATCTTCCCAGTCCTGTGGCTTCCCTGTTAGTGAAAGATGACGCAGTGTAAAGAAAAGCAGCAAGTGTTCATGGCATCATTCTCTGTCCAGTGGGAGTTTGGGGATGGGAGATGTGTATGTAAAATTTCTAGCACAGTAGCCAAGACATGGAGGCAACTTAAATGTCCACCGACAGATGAATGGATAAAGAAAGTGTGGTATATAAAATGGAATACTTTCGGTCCTAAAAAAGAAGGAAATCGTGGAGTTCCCTGGTGGCTCAGTGGGTTATGGATCCAGCATTGTCATTTTAGCAGCTTGGGTAGCAGCCATTGCGTGGGTTTGGGAACCTCCATATGCCATGAGTGAGGCCCTAGAAAAGACAAAAAGATAAAAATAAAAAAAAAAAAAGAAATATGTGAACACAGGGGTGGACCTTGAGGTCATTAAGTGAAATAAAACACAGGACAGATACTACATGATACCACCTATATGAGGAACCTAAAATAGTCAAACTCAGAACCAGAGCGTAGAACGGAGACGGGAGGAGGGGAAATGGGGAGACGTTGGTCAAGGAGCACAGGGGTTCCCATTGTGGCTCAGCAGGTTAGGAACCTGACATAGTGTCCCCGAGGGTGCAGGCTCGATCCCTGGCCTCGCCCAGGGGGTTAAGGATCCAGAGTTGCCGCAAGCTGTGGTGCAGGTTGGCAGCTGCAGCTCCGATCTGACACCTAGCCCAGGAACTTGCATTGCCACAGGTGCAGCTGTAAAATAAAGAAAAAAAAAGGGACTACAAAGCTTCAGTTCTGCAAGACAAGGAAGTTCTTGAGATCTAACGTACAGCATGGTAATAAGGAGTTAACAGCATTGTCTTGTATTCTTAACATTTGCTAGGAGAGCAGATTTCTTTTTTGGCCGTGGCATGCAGGGGCTTGAGGTGGTATCTCAGTTCCCAGATTAGGGACTGAACCCTGGGCTACAGTGGTGAAAGCATCAATTCCTAACCACCAGACTACTAGGGGACTCTCAGCTAAAAGGGTAGATTTTATGTTAAATGTTCCTAATCACAATAAAAAGGGAATGATAAAGAAGGCGGGAGAAAACTTTTGGAGGTGGTGGAGGTAATTATGGTATGGACTGTGATGAAGGCTTCACAGGGGTGTACTTATCTCCAAACTCATCAAGTGGTACCAATTAAACACGGACCACTTTTTGTGCGTCAGATCATATCTCAACAAAGTGATCTAAAAAAATACAAATAAAGTTTCTGGCGCACGGTGGGAACTCAATTCACGGTGGCTGCTTGCACGAGGATTCTGGAGGTGAAACACCAGCGTGGTCCCCCACCGCGTCCTTACCGTCTGAGTGTTAGAACGACCTGTACAAGGGCAGCCCCCACCCCTGCCCCACGTTCAGTGACATTGACTGTTCCTCAGCCTCCTTCAGCCTTTCACCAAGCTTCCGAGATGGCACGGGAGAGCCTCCGCCAGGCCACCGTGCTGGCTCCGTGGCCAACTACGAACAGGCCCTGGGCCTTTCTGTCCCTGACCCCAGCCTGGCCAGCCGGCGACTCCCTGTTCCTCCAGGACCGGGGGCTGGGGGGAGGGGGGGTTGGTTCCAGGACCCCTGTCATTCCAGGCACAGCCTGTACTCCGGGGAGAGGCACACGAGATCAAGAGAACAGGTTCTGCACAATTAGATACTCTGATGGTTCATAACGTCAGGGAGAAAATTCCAGAGCCCTGGGGCGAGCGGCAGTGTGGATGTTCCTTTCAGCAACCTGCGTGTGATTGGGGCTGCCTGGGGCCTCCCTGCCAATCGGCAGGGGCGCTGCGGAACCTGGAACTTTATAGCTTAGCAACGAGAAATCTGGAGGAACTCTGGAATTAATTTAAGGAAAGGGGAAGGGGGGAAAAAAAGGAATGGAATGAGTAGCCAAATAATCAGGCCGCATGATTTTATTATTACCTTTGTGGCCAAGGCGAGTCATGAACATTTTCAGTATTAATTACAAGCAGAGAGGGAACCAGCCAGCTCCCTTCTCTCCAACTCTGCCACAATGTTTTGTTTTGATTTTTTTCCTGAGCTGATGCTGGGGTGGGGATGGGACGAGAGCCAAGAAAAAAAATGGACAGAGCAGGTACCGTAATTAGAAAAAAACACTCCTGCTCCTGTCTGCCGTCCTCCCTCCGGGAGCCCACGACCAGGCTTTCTCTGGAATCTTCTTCCATCACGTGACATCATGGATGTCTGAAATGGGAACCGGAGGTCACGGGGGCTATAGAGGGTGTCTGCAGTTTCAGATGGAGGCCCAGTCAGAGGTGATGGTCACGTTGGTTGGTCCATTTGATGACTATTGATTGGGCATCGATTATGTGTCACCATTGACTCAGGGGCTGTAAAACAGAAGCGAACATCGTGCAGTGGCCCCTGCCCCCGCGGGCTGGCAGTCTGGCTGGCGTAGGGCAGCCTGGGTATTAATAACCAGTTCATGGTACAGAAACCGCAGTACTTCTGTGGGGACTTGGTGCTGGTTCTCAGCCAGCTCCATCCCGGGTCCCCATGTCTTGGAAAACATCCATTTAGATGCCTTGCTGGGAGAAGGCGTGATTAATTCATCCCAGTTGGCCCAGAACTTTCTTGCCTTAAGCACCTCAAGTTTCCAGTTTTAGGAAACCCCAGGATGGCTGTTCACCCCACCCCAGGGACAGGATAAAGCAGGGCAAGCAGAGTCAGCCTCCTTCATGGGGCTTCTCTGCCCCTTGTTCGGAAGCAGCCTGGACGCAGGCTAAACAGCGAATTCGCTGTGTGGCTTGGTACAAGTTGCTTGGCCTCTCTGGGCCACTGTTTCCTCATCTGCAAAGCGGAGTTTGACCTGGAGAGCTCTCGGTCTCGCGGTGGTTCTGGTTTCCGGGCATGCATTTCAACCTAATGGAAGCAGGGGGCTGAGCTCTGTACCCCCTGTGGAGCCATTACCTCGCCTCTGCAGGCCTAGCTTCCTCCCCCATAAAATAGTAGGAAGAAAAAAAGAAGAAAATGGAGTTCCAACTGTGGTGCGGCGGAAATGAATCCAACTACTATCCGTGAGGATGCAGGTTCAATCCCTGGCCTCTCTCAGTGGGTCGGGGATCTGGCGTTGCCATGAGCTGTGGTGTAGGTCCCAGAGGCGGCTTGGATCCTGCGTTGCTGTGGCTGTGGTGTAGGCTGGCAGCTGTAGCTCTGATTCGACCCCTAGCCTGGGAACGTCCATATATGGCAGGTGCTACCCTAAAAAAGAAAAAAATATTAGGAAGAAGAGTACTTCATGGAAATATGAGCACTTATCTAGGTGAAGCTATTCTGTGGGCCCGGCATAGCTGGATACTCAGTAGCTGGAAAGCATGGATGTCCTGGTTAACGAAAATTAACGATTAAGAATTGTGATATTCCCTAAGCAGCGACTTACAGTTTTCGAAAAAAAAATTCTCTACAGTGTGTACTTTATCACATACATACTCTTAAGATTGCCTTTTGGAGCTCCTGCTGTGGCACAAGGGCCTCAGCAGTGTCTGAGGGGCCAGGGTGTAGGTTCGATCCCTGGCCTGGCACAGTGTGTTGGAGGATCCGGCACTGCCAAAGCTGTGACGTAGGTCACAGCTGTGACTGGGATCTGAACCCTGGCTCCAGGAGCCTCATAAGCTTCGGGGCAGCCGAAAAAGCAAAAATAAAATTGCTTTTTACCTCCAATGGCTAGTTCCATAAGGTGGAAACTAGGTCCTACTGGCCACTGTCGCCCCCTGTAATAAAGATTTGTTGAGTTAGGAGTTCCGAACCGTTGTGGCACAGGCGAAACGAATCTGACTAGGAACCATGAGGTTGCGGGTTCAATCCCTGGCCTTGCTTAGTGGGTTAAGGATCCGGCGTTGCCGTGAGCTGTGGTGTAGGTTGCAGACGGGGCTCGGATCCTGCGTTGCTGTGGCTGTGGTGTAGGCCAGCAGCTGTAGCTCTGATTCTACCCTAGCATGGGAACCTCCATATGCCGTGGGTGCGGCCCTAAAGAGACAAAAGCAAAAAAAAAAAAAAAAAAAAAAGATTTGTTGAGTTAGCTGATGTCACATTATATGCATTTTACAGGTGAGAAAATCAAAGCTCTGAAGGTTAGAGGTCTTGCTATTACATGAGTTCAAAATTTGGAGCTGGATCTGATTTGAGGTCCTATTTTCTCCATTTATCGGCCTCTGCCTCCTCAGGGGCTGCGCAGGGAGGCAGGGGTGCTGGCAGAGGGGTACAAGAAGGCGGATGTGGCGGCGGCGGGTGGGCTGTGAAGCTGTAAGAATTCTCCCACGGGAGCAGCTATGGTGGTTTGGGCACAACATCAGCAGCCTGGGGCGACCCTCGCGTGCACAGGAGCCTTTTGGATGCTGCTTTCTCACCTCCCTGGTCGCCATGGAGACAGGAGAGGGTGTGCAGACATGCAGGCGATGAGACGTCTCTCAAACCTGCTCCCCGGGCTTGCCCCGGAGGTGCCGGCGACGGGCGGGCAGCCCCAACCAATATGAAAAATCTTCAAGTGCACACAGAAGTAGAGTATACGGTACAATAAACCCCAGCGACCCATCACCCAGCTCAAGTAATCACTGACTCTCAGCCAGTCCTGTTCTGCCTATACCCCCTCCCCTCCTCCCTCATCCCAGATACTCAGAAGCAACTTCCAGACAGCAGCCATTTCTTAGGCAAATATTTTAGTATATGACTCAAGAAAAAAAAAAGGATTTTTTAACCACCATTACCCCTACTCAAACGAGCAGGAATGCTTTAATATCAGCAAATATCCAGTGTTCAAATTTTTCTGCTTGTCTCATAAATGTGTCCTTTATAGTTGGTTAAAATCAGGATCCATATAAAGTTCACATATTATGACTGGTTGACATGTCTTTTACGTCTTTTGGAATCTACGGTTTCTCCTTCCCTCCCTTTTTCTTCTATTGCAATTTATTTGTTGAAGAAACTGGTTGGTTGTAGAGTGTCCCAGACTAGATTTTGCTTAGTGCATCCCCGTGCTGATATTACACATGTTCCTCTCCCAACCGTATTTCTTGTAAATCCGTAGATAGATCTGGAAGAGATTCATGTCTCCCTCCCTCTCTCTCTCTCTCTCTCTTTTTTTTTTTTTTTTTTTTTTTTGGCATTTGTATGATTACTTTCTAGGGGCTGTTCCATATTTTTATTTAAAGGCACATGACATGTGATTGGTCCTGTTTGTGATGTTAGCAGCCATTAATGGCTGGATCCATTAGAGGCTGCAGAATAATGGCTTACTAATTCTATTCCCTGTCTTTGTTTGTTAGCTGGAATACTTCTAAGAGAAGCTTCTCCCAATCAACTCTTTGGTTACTATAAAGTATGGTTCATACCAGAAAGGATAAATGTTTGGTTCTTCTCATTTGACAAAAATAAGAACTTGGTTTCCCATCATCCTCCAAAGGTGACAGAATGTATGTATTTCCATTTTTCTAGGTAACGTTGTAGACTTAGAGATCTGGAGGTATGTGACGTGTTTCCATCCACTGCAGTTCTTCTTACTGAGGCTCAGGCTGTCCCATCTTTGGCCAGTGGGAACCTCTTCACTTTGTCTCCCTGCCTCCTATTTTGACATGTCCCCAGAAATCTTTGGCAGTTTCCGAGCTACCTGGATGACAAGCTGTCCCAGGCTCATCTTGCACACTTCCTGCCTCAGACCCGAAGTCAGCCCTAGCCCCACAGAGCCTCCCCAGAGCACAGAAGTGGTATTTAGAGACCAAACGGTAGGTGCTGGGAGTGCTCACTGTTACTGAGTTGATCATTATTTCTAAACTTTTCAGTGGATGCAGGTAGGAACCAGGCACTTTATTTTGTAAGGCAACATACTGAGGCTTCTGAGTCCAATCTGGGACTCCATTTCTCACTTCATCTCTGCAATCTTACATCCCATCTCCTTCTGGCCATGACAGTGTGCAAAGCCTATTCTAAAAGAGCAGGAAGCATGTGACAAAGCACTTAAGTCTGTCCCTCAGAAGTGACCCTGAGCTCTCTGATGAGGTTTACCTGTGGCTCTGAGAGAAGTCCAGGTCGGGGTCCACGAGGGACACATGCTCATGGCAGGTGACCCAACTCCTTCCACTGTCCTGTGTGTGTATCCTCTCATCTAACTCTTCTCAATCCTGGCCGCACATTTGAGTCACATTGGAAATTATAAAAACCCCTCTCAATCACAGTTAAATCAGCATCTCGGGGACCCTGACATCCACATAGTTTGCGGCCAGGGTAGGGAATCACTTGCTTCTCAGCCAAAGGAAGAGAAGGAAGCGAGGAAGATAGTAGAGGCTGCCTTCAAAGCCCATTAGGCTGGGTTTGAAATCTGGCACCGCCAGTTCCCACCGGTGACATCTCTGGAGCAGCACTGATCCATGGGACCTAGTAATTGCAATGTCCAATATGGTAGCCACTAGCCCTGGACGGCTATTAGTGCAACAAGGAGTGAAGTTTTTGATTAAATGTTTTTAAATTTATTTATTATTAATGTATCGTTGGCTTACAATGCTGTGCCAAGGTTTTTAAAAACTTAACTAATTCACACTGAAATAGCCACAAGTGGCCAATAGCTACCGTCTTGGACAGCACCACTCAGGAAAATTACTTAACACCTAGGAGCCTCAAATCTGTAAAACAGGGGCTAATAAGAGTTACTTCCTTGGGCTGCTGTTAGGATTAGAGATAATGTATATTAAGGTGCCTGGTACACACAGGGCATTCAATAAAATGCTGTTTATTTTCCTTATTAACATCAGCCTGTCACTCTCCGAAGAAAAAAACAAAAGCTTGTCTGGAAAAACGAGTGCTCGGAAGGACCCCACCCCAGAGACTAAAAATTCTGAGCTGTTCCAAAGAAACTCTCAGAAAATAGTCCTTAATTGTACGAGTTCAATTGTAGCAGGAGGTTATCAGTTGCAAGGGCTGTATTTCATTACAGATCTAGCCACAGCTCAATAAATGAAGCAGTCACTCAAAATAACATGCTGCTTTAATCCCCTCTTGGAGCGAATTCAAGTTGCTTGGTTTTATATTAGCACAGCTCTTGAAAGGCAACTCAGATTGGCCTCATTTCTGTATCATCAATTCATCGGCCCCTCTCCGGATAAGTCTTTGCATCTCCTGACCAGCAGGATGGAGTCCATGCTGAGCAGACCTCCTTTTATCAAACACGGAGTGTTTTCCATCCTCTGGCCTTGATGCATGCGTTGCATGTTTCATTTGCTGGACTCACTGGCAAGTTTGTCTGCAACAGAGACAGAGAGAGACCGAGGCAACAGCCCAGTTTTGAAACCCCTTCTGCAGCCCAGCTCGGGCATGCAAAGCTAAAGGGCTTTTCCACCCTCATCTTCTCTCTAGTGGTTGATAATCTCACAGTAGAATTTCGTTTCCCCTAGAAACTTGGCACTGGAGGTGTCAGCCCAGGAACATATTTGTTTGTGTAAATGAAAAGAAGAGTATGTTTTGACCATATTTAAGTTCTAACGGCACTAAAGAAATAAATACTGAGTTGCACGAGGCGTCCTGCTGCACGGTTCTGGCTCACCTCCCCACACTCTGCCTTTGTTTATTAAACCCAAGCGAGAACTCTGAACAGTTTAGCACCTCGGAAGGCTACAGGGACAAGCTCGGAGGCCGTGTCTGCCCCCACCCCACCCCGAGACCCACATGGAAAGTCCACTTACCTGAGTTTGGGATTTGCTTTCCCTGACCTGCTGCATCCTTGCCAAGGTGGACAAGGGTGCTGGAAACAGACACCCTCACGCGTGCACTGTTTTGTGGTTTTTGTTTTTGTTTTTTTTTGCTTTTCAGGGCTGCACCCACGGCATATGGATGTTCCCAGGTTAGGGGTTGAATTGGAGCTATAGCCACCGACCTACGCCACAGCCAGAGCAACGCCAGGTCTGAGTTGCGTCTGCAACCTACACCACAGCTCACGGGAACACCAGATCCTTAACCCACTGAGCGAGGCCAGGGATCAAACCTGCATCCTCATGGGTACCAGTCAGATTTGTTTCCCCTGAGCCGTGACGGGAGCTCCACATGCGCGTTGCTGGGCGTGTGAAGGATATTGCTGTGGTGAAGGGCCCTGGGCGGTAGCTGTGGAAGTTACAAATGTACGCATCCTCTGGCCTAGAAACTCCCCTTCGAGGAATGTATCGGATGAGAGTCCCAGGACCTGTGCCAAGGAGTATATACGTTATAACAGCAAAATCCTGGAGTGGCCGAAATGTTGGCCGGTAGGGCACAGGTTAGGTATGGTGCATTGCTAGAAGTCATCAGGAAGACTGCCGGGGGTCAGGGGCTGCCGTGGCTTCAGGATATGTTGTCACGCCCACAGTGTTCTTAATGTTATGAACAAAAAAGTATATGCTCTCGAATATGCTTAGGAAATGTGTGATCATGCAGACAGCATGCGGCAGTTACACTGAGAAAGTGAAACTGGAGTCGGAGAAAAACTGCAAAGGGGCTCCTTTATTTCCCATATTTCTGTACTGTTTTCTTACCACAAGCACGATATTAGTTTTAAAAACTGGAATAATGAAAAAAAAACCAAAATGATGTTTTCAAAATCATCACTCTGACTGGAGCAATGTAATACAACACTAATACTCTCTCCGGCCTACGCCACAACCACAGCAACGCGGGATCCGAGCCGCGTCTGCGGCCTATACCACAGCTCATGGCAACGCCGGATCCTTAACCCACTGAGCGAGGCCAGGGATTGAACCTGCAACCTCATGGTTCCTAGTCGGATTCGTTAACCGCTGCACCATGATGGGAACTCCATACTCTTTTCACTACTTATCTGTCAGGCCAACAGAAGGGTGGTGGGAATCTCTGGTCTTTATGCAAATAACACAGTGGGCTGAAAGGTGACCCCAGAGAGAAAAGATACAGACACTTCTCAGTCCCCAGAAACCTTCCCAGGTTACCTTATACGGAAAAGGGCGTGATTAAGTTAAGGATCTGGAGAGGAGGGGTTTATTCTGGATTATTCAGATGGGCCCTAAATGCAATTCCACGCGCTCTTATATGAGAAAAGCAGAGACGGCTCCAGAGAGAAAAGCAGGTGAAGACAGAGGCAAAGACTGGAGTGACGTGGCCACATGTCAAGGAACACTGGGGCCACCGGAAGGGGAGGAGGCAAGGGATGGGTTTTCCTCTGGAGCACCTGGGAGCAGTGCAGTCCTGCCAGCGTCTGGACTGCTAGCCTCTAGAACCATGAAATGATAAATTCTTGTCATTTTAAGCCTCTCGGTTTATAGTAATTTGTCGTGGCAGCCCCAGGAACCTACCACATCATCTGACTTTCCTCATACCTGTAAAATGCACAAAGTGCATAGGGAGAAACAAATCTGATAAGACTGTGGTTTGAGTGGGAATTCAGTCATTCATCCCAGATATTTATTGAGTATCTGCAGATCAAAGACGGCTGCCCACCTAGAGCGCCTGTCGCAGTGAGCGAGAGGAAGAGGGTAAATGAAATAAGTAAACACGGAGAAAGGCCAGTGGTGGCGGAAGGGAACAAGAAAGAGAACAAGACGGAATGGAGGAAGGGTAGGGGTCAAGGCGGGGACTGGGAGAATGCAGTTCACTGGAGAAAGTGACATAGGAGTAGAGGCCCGAAGGAGATGAGGGCACCAGCTGTGTCCACCTGAGGGAAGAGGATCCGGCAGAGGAAACCAGTGTAGAACTTGACCCTGTGAGTGACCCGCTGGTTGACCAGAATCCACAGGAAGGAGTGCCCCTCCCTCCCCTCCTCCTTCCCCTGCCTCCCTGTCTTCCACTCTTGCCGCGTGCCTGCCAGTGTGCCAGCAGCTGGGGATGCAAAGGTAAGTGAGCAAGCTCAAGGTCCCCAAGCTCAAGGTCACCACTCACGGGGGGACAGTCATAAGTAAATCATTACAAATGGAACATGGTGGGCATCAGAGCAGGAGCCAGGACAAGCTGCAGGGTCTGCCCTTGGTGGACAGGAGGGTGGGGAAGAGAGGTGGGGTGTGTGTTGGGAATGAGGTCGGGAGACGGAGGCAGGCAGGAAGAGGGTGGGACTTGAAGTTCAAATGCAAGTGTTTAGCTCTAATTCAGTGGTAAATTAATGGGGGGGGTATGGCCTGGAGATGTGTCTAGGAAACCTGTCGTTCTCAATCAAGTACAGCAGGCACACCCGGGGAGAATGAGTGACGATAACCTACCGCGTTTAGTTTCACACAGTACACGAACTGCAATGCTGCGGACCGTACAGTTGACCTGAGATCCACTACTCGGGTAGCTATGATGGAGAGCGAGAGACGCTGCTATGCTCTTGGAGACAGAGACAGAACACAGTGTCCTCTCTCGTACTCCCCTGCCCCCCATTCCACCCCTGACTTCTCCTGCCCTCGGTTCTAGCCTCAGTCAGCTGCGGATGCGGGAGAAGGGGTGCGAAAAGCAAGCTTCCCACCTGCTCCAGTTAGGACAACCCTGGATTGGCCCTGTTTGGTCACATGTCCAAACCTGGACCAATCACTGTGGCCTAGCTCAGAAGTGGGCTGCTGTGATTGGTCATAGTGAGTTATGACACTCCCACCTGGACCAATTACTGTAGCTGAGGCTTGGGAATTGTAAGCGGCTGTCTTAGGAGGTATTCCCACCCGCCATCGTGTCTTTTACTAGAAGTGGGAGGGAAAGTGCTGGCAGGAACAAAAACAAAAGATAAATCGAGGGCCACCTATCTCCTCCGGAGCCTTCTCCTGGCTGTGCTGCTTCTACATTGACTCTGCTGAGAATTGCCTCAATGGTGAGTTGGGCTTCACTTTAAGATCCGCTCGTCTATAAACCCCACCGCTGCCAGCAGGATTTACTCAGACACGTTGTACTTGGGTTTCTGCCATTGTTACTACATTATTTTAATCAAATATAAAATGTTTTCTTCTTGGAGTTCCCGTCGTGGCACAGTGGTTAACGAATCCAACTAGGAACCATGAAGTTGCGGGTTCGATCCCTGGCCTCGCTCAGTGGGTTAAGGATCCGGCGTTGCCGTGAGCTGTGGTGTAGGTCGCAGACGCGGCTCGGATCCCGCGTTGCTGTGGCTGTGGCGAAGGCCGGCAGCTGCAGCTCCTGTTAGACCCGTAGCCTGGGAACCTCCATATGCCGCGGGTGTGGCCCTAGAAAAGGCAAAAAGACAAAAAAATAAAATAAATAAAATGTTTTCTTATTCTTTAGTTTATGATGGTCTCTCCTGCCCCTAAGGGTAGGAACCGTGGCCTCTGTTGGTTACTGCCTTGCACATGCCCAGTACTCAGCCAGCAGGTCCTCCGATAACTGAATGAATGAGTGATTGAACATTCACACATTCATTGCATATCCCACAGAGAACAGGAGGCACGATCTGTTCCCTCCTCGGTGGGTCTCTCTTCCACGCTCTCCCTTCTCCTCTGTCATGTTGGATTCCCCTTCAAGACAAAGTGCTATTAGTCTATCCTTGAGTGTCCTCCCAACTGCAAGCCCTGAATCTCTGGGTGGATTCTTGGGTTGAGTGTCTTAGGTAAGCACAGGAAATAAGGTCATTTGGTTGGTGCAGGCTATTTTTTGAGAGCAGTAATGGAGCTCTGTCTGGAGTGGAAGGGACTGGGAAGGACTGGGTACCATGATGGGCCGCCGTCGTCTGCCACGACCACCTGCCTCTGATGGAACTCCTGGTCCTGTCGCTGTTCTGGATTGTTTGCTGACCAGCAGGCCTCTGTTCTGAAGACCACAGCCCCGTCATTTGTCCCGTGAGATCAGAGTACACTCAGAGTCTAGGACAAAACAGAGTGGCCAAATAAAACAACTGCAGGCACTTAGGGAAGAAGGCTTAAGACAAATGGCTTTTTTTTTTTTTTTTAAAGTACTTATAACCCACATGTCAGCTGGGGTCATCTTATTTTTGGAGATTCAAATGGAATGGGCTTGAACTTGGTCCCACATGCCATGGGAGACCCAACTTTCCTTGGAACCTTTCCAGGGAATGGGGAGGAAGGGCGTGTGTGTCTCTCCTAGTCACCCAAGGTTCTAAATTCCTGCATCCAATGAATCAGTTCTGCTTGGGTGCCCTTTTGCTGGCCTCATGGGCACATGACCTGTACAGTTGTACAGGGGCTACTTTCATTTTAATGCTCTACTGTTGTCATCCGGAACTTCTTAGTAATTTTTTTTTTTTTTTGGATGAGTTAGGCATAAATGATTTTTTTAACTTGTTTAATTTTTTAAAATTATAGTTGATTTACAATGTTATGCCAGTTTCTGCCATACAGCAAAATGACCCAGGCATACACACACACACACATTCCCTTTCTTACATTATCTTCCATCATGATCTAACCCAAGAGATTGGATATAGTTCCCTGTGCTATACAGTAGGACTGCACTGCTTAATCCGGTCTAAATGTAATACTTTGTATCTACTAACCCCCAATTCCCAGTCCATCCCACTCCCTACCACCCCCCACCAGCAACCGCAAGTCTGTTCTCCATGTCTGTGAGTCTGTTTCTGTTGTGCAGATGGGTTCATTTGTGCCATATTTTATACTTCATATGTAAGTGGTATCACATGGTATTTGTCTTTCTCTTTCTAATCTACTTCACTTAGCGTGAGAATCTCTAGTTGCATCCATGTTGCTACAAATGACATTATTTCACTCTTTTTACTGCTGAGTAGTATTCCATTGTATACATGTACCACATCTTAACCAATTCATCTGTTGATGGACATTTAGGTTGTTTCCCCGTCTTGGCTATTGTGAATAGTGCTGCTATTAACATACAGGTGCAGTGCATCTTTTTGAATGAAAGTTTGTCCAGATAGATGCCCAGGAGCGGGATTGCTGGATCATATGCTAGTTCTATATTTACTTTTCTGAGGTGCCTCCATACTGTTGTTCGTAGTGGTTGTACTTAGTAATTTTTGAACGAACAACTGCACGTTTTCATTTTGCAAATCATGTAACTAGACCTGCTTCATTCAGGTGTGTTCCTTTCCGGCCCCATGCTGACCCACCCTAGACTCTGCCCCGGTTCCTCCCCCGTCCCTAAATTCCATCCATGCAAGTACGTGCGTATAGACTTGGACTGAAGGTTTGGGATGAAGGAAAGTTTTGGCCTTTGAGCCAAGTTAACAGCATAAAGTCCAGTGTATGAACTGGCTTCAAGCTACTCAGCAGGAAGCCGGAGGAGGGAAGGGAGATGAATCAAGACCGGCCAAAGGTGGCCCCATGAATATACTCAAAGACACAGAGCTGTGCACTTGAAACGGGTGAATTAGACGGTAAATGCATCATATCTCAGTGAAACTGCTGGGGCAAAAACAGCCATGCCCTCCCCACCAATCCCCTCATCCCGCCCGCAATCCTTGGCTCCAGACTCCTGCCTTTGGGAAATCTGTCCTCCACCCTCTCTCCGCACGTGTGCCCACACACGCACGCCCACGCACGCGCACACACATAATGTCCATCTCTCCTTCCCATTACCTTCTTCTGCCTTAAGATACTTTTTTTTTTTAACCTTCTTAGGGCTGCACCTGCAGCATAAGAAAGCTCCCAGGCTAGGGGTCAAATCAGAGCTGCAGCTGCCAGCCTACACCACAGCCACAGCAACGCCAGATCTGAGCCATGTCTGCGACCTACACCACAGCTCACGGCAATGCCAGGTCCTTAACCCACTGCACGGGGTCAGGGATCGAACCTGCCTCCTCCTGGATACTAGTCAGTTCTTAATCCAGTGAGCCACAACAGGAAGTCCTGGTCTCTGTTGCTGAAACACAAGTCAGTTCACAGGTGGTGTGAGAGCGTGAGGAAGAACGCGGTCAGGGCCAGGTTCTTTCTAACTGGGAGGCAGGGGTGGAGGGTCTGGAACAGGGTGGGCAAGTTAAGAGCCCACTTCCTGACTTTGTACGTAAAGTTTTATTGGAACACACAGCCGTGTTACTTACTGTCGCTGGCTGGTTTCTTGTTACAGCAGCGTAGCTGTGAGAGGGACAGGATGGCCTGCAAAACCTAAAGTATTTAGCATCTGACCCTTTTCAGAAAAAGTTTACTGACCTCTGAGATGGAAGATCTGGCTCCTCACATGCTCAGTGTGTGACCCCGGACAGGCCAGCTCCCCTCCAAGCCGGCTCCCTCACGGCAAAGCCAGAAATGGTAACACTGCCTCCCTTCTATGTTGCTGGTGTGACAAAAATGACTTCATCCGTGCGGCGTGCTTAGCTCTTATAAACAGTACAGGGCAGTGGTTAGGATGTTACTCAGAAAGTGAGGATGGTTCACTCCTACTCCGATGATTATTATCTGAAGCGACCAGAGGTCAAGCCTGTGAAAACAGTTGGCAAAAAACCCGTTTATTATCGGTGCTAGTATCTTAAAGGCTTTTGAGATGATTCTTTGCTTCTTAGTAAAGCTAAGTAAGTTTTTTGAGGAGCAAATGTGGAACTGTGAGAACGTAGCAAAATTCTCATTTTGGAGGAAAAAGGATCTTTAATCCCCAAATCCAAACCCTCTCATTGAGCTGCCCAGGAAACTGTGCCCACCCCCCTCCTCGCCACCACCGCGAAAGTGTGCCCAGTCCCCACCACCACCCCCGATCCTTGGCTGGGACCTGAACCTGCCCAGAACTAAAACTGAGAAACCTGACTATTCTTTTGGCCACAATTGGCATCTTCCCCAATAACAGGAGCTCAGGAATCCAGGCCTGTGTGTCTTTAAACACTTGGGTTGCCTCTGTGGGCTCCACCAGAACCTGTTTAAACAGTAATCTGCTACAAGATATCAGCTCGCAGGGGTGGGGCGGGGCGGGGGGAGACCTTTGTCTCCATACCCTTCAGGGAACTGTCCAGAAGCCAGCTAGGGGAGGCTGCCACGGATGACCTGCTGTCCTGGAAGATGGCATTTAAACCTGCTCTAGTTTGGGAGCTACAGCTGCCTCCCATTCCTCCGCTTCTTTGTTTCACAACTTTTAACTGAGCAGCTAGTATCCGCCAGGCCCTGGGGATACCGCGATGAAGGAATCACCCCCTGCCCTCGGCAGCTGCCCCACCTCCCATCTAGTGAGAGGCCACAAACAATCAAACAGGCATCTAGGTGCTTTGGTTCTGTGATAAGTCCTGTATTGGCCCCAGGATTTCAGTACCGATGAACTGGAAAACCACTCTGGGCCAGCTGTGTGATATACGGGTGGCAGGAATTAAGCTTTGGAGGAAATCAGATCTGGGCAGGACTGCCTCTGTAATTTGCAAAATAAAAACGTGGGCCCCTTGTTCCGAAATTATTCTGAAATTCAGCAAGTTCCCTTGCTGGCTCAGCAGAAACGAACGCAACTACTGGATCCATGAGGACTCGGGTTTGATCCCTGGGCTCAGTGGGTTAGGGGTCCGGCGTTGCCGTGAGCTGTGGTGCAGGTCTCAGACGAGGCTCGGATCCCGAGTTGCTGTGGCTGTGGCGTAGGTGGGCAGCTGCAGGTCCAGTTTGACCCCCAGCCTGGGAACTTCCACATGCTTTGGGTGATGCCCCAAAAAGCAAAAAAGAAAAAGAAATTCAGGATGACAAGGGCAGAGCATTGAACTAGTGGGGTCCATGACCTTGAAACCGGCCTTTTACCAGGGGTCAAAGTGCTTTCTGGCTGGATACCCGTGGATTTCTCTCTCCATCTGCCTGGGCATCCTTTTTCTCATCCCATCAAGGAGATGGGAAGGCCTACCTGGGGGCTGGCTACTGAGTGAGAAGGCGGCAGGCAAAGCACTGAGCGGGAGGGTGAGCTCGGCGCTACTGATGTTCTCTGCCTGCGGTGACGGCTGCGTTTCATCCTGCGAGAACAGCGCACATTTATGATTCTGAGATGATAGCTTGGACTTAGCAGAGAGTTGATGCCGGACACTGTCTTCAGTTCTTTACGGATGTTCATTTCATCCTCCTCACAGCCCTATTATGTAGGTACGCTTTAGGACCTAGAGATGGGGAAACTGGGGCCCAAAGAGGAGCGGGAACCTGTTTGAGGTCTCTTACCAGTCAGTGGAAGAATCCAGATTCAAATACGGGACACCTGGCCCGCAGGTCTGTGATTTTAACCCACCTATGTGTCCCAGGAGTTGACACATCCCTGACACGCCCGTGTGTGCACACGTGCATGTATGCCCGCCCCTTCCCTGGGCTGCTAACACAAAGCCGACAGTGCGGCACTGTCCGTATAACACAGGAGTCTTTCTTTCCTTACTTGCTCTTTTGTCCATCTTCCCCAACTCAACTGGGAGCCCAGGAGGGCAGCGACTGCGTTGCTCCCTGCTGCACCTCTGGCACCTGGCACTGTGCTGGGCACACAGTAGGCCCTCAAGAGACACATGCCAGGGAAGGTATGCAGGAAGCGGGTGTCCGTCCGGCTGGAGTGTGCTGATCCAGAATCAGCAGCCACAGTTCCTGAAACCTTAAGACTGCAGGACTTAAGAACTTCTCTGGGGGCGAGCCTATGGCTGGAGGGGCCATCTCACCCACTCCTGGCTTTTCTCACTTGGGGAACTCCTGCCGTGCAAGATGGGGGTGGTGAGAGTCATTTAAGGGGTGCCCCAGGGCCCAGCCCCCCTCCTGGCAGGCTGCACGGTGAGGGCGCAGGCTGTGTGCTGGCAGCTGGGCCGCAGCTGTCCGCCAGCCTCCTGGTGCCCGCCCCAGCTGGCCAGCTGGGCCTCGATGCCACCCCCCACCCCATGACACAGCAGAAAGTGAAACCCAGGCCCGCCCCTGCTGGCTGGGACCCAGTGCCCAGTTTCCCCATCCCAGGGGGTGGTGGGGAGCTGGTGCCCAGGACTGGCATCAGGAGGCCTGTCCGAGGAGTGCCCCACCGGGCCAAGGGTGCCCGCCGTGTTCTGAGCTGTGCTGTCTGTGAGCCATCACAGCTACTCAATGGAGCCCCGTTAGGTCCTGATCTTCACACTGGTCTGAGACAGAGGGTTGATTATTCTCCCCATCTCGCTGAGAAAACTGAGGTTCAGAGAGGTGCCCCAGCCAGGAAGGAGGGCGCTGGGGCATCAGGCTCCTAAAATAAGAGACAAATCAGAGCTATGGGTGGGCCTGGGGGCAGAGATCTGAGGAGTTGCACTGGTGCTGGCGAGCAGGGTAGAGGTGTGAGAGGGCGACACGTGACACCCAGGTCGTCATGGGTGGAGGCCTCCACAGGTTAGAACTGGCAACCTACCCCTCCCCACACCAACTCCACGGGTGCAGAAAATCCCTAAGACAAACAAGGACTCTTAAGTAAGCAGACTGAAACTTGACAATCACTTTGAGTTCTGCGCCATCCTCAAGCCACCTGTGCTAGCCGTTGCTTAATATTTTTCTTTCAAGCCACTCACCCGCTTTATCTTATATAAACTGATGTAAAAAAGAGCCCTTCTGGGGGTTCCCATGTGGCTCAGTGGGTTAAGGTCCTGACATCGTCTCTTTGAGGATGCAGGT
The DNA here is from genome assembly GCA_004024745.2 of Catagonus wagneri. Classification (NCBI taxonomy): domain Eukaryota; kingdom Metazoa; phylum Chordata; class Mammalia; order Artiodactyla; family Tayassuidae; genus Catagonus; species Catagonus wagneri. The sequence goes on from PVHT020000063.1 coordinate 4,341,898, forward strand.
TCCATCTCTGGCCTTGCTCAGCTCGTTGCCGCAAGCTGCGTGGAGCCAGGTCACAGATGCGGCTCGGATCTGGCGTTGCCGTGGCTGTTTCCTAGGCCTAGGTGTGGCCATAAAAAGGAAAAAAATAAAAAGAACCCTTCTACGTCTACCCTAAATTGAAAATCAACCGCTTGGTATAAATAGAAATTAGTTGTACAAAGAAACACCCATTAGAATAATTTCCCACTCCAGCCAGGTACCATTTCAAATCACGGAGTAGATGCGCATAACAAACTTGGGAAACTCCTCTTCCAAAAGATGGGTTTCCGGTGTAAGGAAACCCGAGTGGTTGAGTCACCTGCCTGGGGGTGACGCAGCGCACGGGTCCCAGCACTGGGGCTGCCTGACTCCACGATCCTAGAAGCTGCCGAGCTGCAGTCTCCGCTCCCATCTGAGCTGTCTCCGTAAGCATCGGCGCTCATACCTTGGGCGTTTAATGCCTTGGCGTCCGCCTTCCTTGAGCATCTTCTGAGCCTGTGTACCACTTGAGCTCATGACCGCACTCCAGGTACCGGTGGGGACCCTTCCGGCCGGAGCGGGGTTTGCTGCCAAGCAAGGCGGAGAGTGGGTCTGACTCAGGGAGCTGGTGAGCAAGGCAGGACTGCCCAGGGCCCCTGCCAAGGTGAGGATCCCCGAGGCCCAGGCTGAATGTGCATCGCCTCGTCAAACAGGTAACACTCGTTTCCTTCCCACTTTCCCCACCTCCCCCTACGAACCCCCAGAGCAAATGCTGGCAGCAGCCCCGGGGCTGCCCTGTTCCCCCAGCCTGGTCTCTAACATGCAGCCCCTGGAGGGCAAAGAAGCGTGTTTAGCAACCAGTCTCTGTGGAGGGCATCTTTTTATTTTTGCTGGTGGCCCCCAGTTCTGGGTGTCGTGAGGGGACCAGCAGGGAGAGTTTGGGGGAACACCTTTCTCTCTTCTTTTCGTTGCTGGAGGAACACGGCTGCCGTCCTCCCAGCCGCGCACGGCCGGCCCAGGCACCCCCGAGGAATACTGCAAGAGCAATAAGGATTTTTAGGGGCATTATGATAGTGGAATGGAAACACATCTGCCCCCAAAAGTCCCTCATTTTCCCTGCGGTAACCAACCAGCCGGGCAGGAAGTGGTGGCTCTCGGGGCACCAAGAGCCAAAACTAAAAAGGAAAAAAATGTACAAAGTTAGAACAAACTTTACACGGGCCAGCATTTTCCTGGTGCATGGTTGCTGGGCGGCAGCTCCACCCAGGCTCCCGAAAGGCTGATAATTGGCTAAATGTGTCTCCATTATTAGTGTGGCTTCACTACAGACGCGCCTCCTCCTCTGTGCCCAGAAAACCAGGCCCTGGAATCCCCAGAGCAGGTGACCAGGATTAGTCCCTAAGGCCAGGCGACTCTTAGGAGCCGGTACCATCTCCCCAGCATCCCAAATGATGATTCCAAACCCTCCTTAACAACCTAAGTGAATCAAGAATCCTTCGATCCCTCTTCTTCTGGAAGGTGGGGGAGTTGTCAACTTGGAAACCCGGATGAAAACATCTGGAAAGCAAGCAGCTGTTTCCAGGGCTGGTGGGAACAAGTGAAGGGCCAGAGCTTAAGCGGGGAGCCTGGTGGTTTTCGCGGAAGGGGCCAAAGGCAAAAGATCGCGGCTTCGGTCCAGGGTGCTGACATTCCGGTCTGTCCACTAATGATCGAGGAGGATTAAGGGGTCCATGGCAGGGGCTCCTCCAGGGTGTGGCCTTCAAGGTCTCTGCAGACAGAGGGCCCCCCACGCCAGCCAGCACCCTCGGGCCTCCAAAGGGTTAACCTCTCCACAACTGCTGACACCGGAGGAGGAGGCTGCTCGCTCAGCAAGCTGGCGTATCGCACTGGGCCATCGCAGGAGCGAGGGGCTGAAACAGGCCTCTGTGAGCTCTGTGAATGGAAGCGGCCTGATCGCCATCAGAGCGAAAATGGGGCAAAAAGTCCCACCAGCACAGAACCCACGATCTGGGCTCTTGCTGGCTCCTCGGCACCTGTCGCTTGGCCCGGACGCTCTGGCAGGGACTCGGGGCATCGGTGGCGGTGAGCACCCAGCCACCCCAGCCAGGCCTGCGAGCAAGCGATTCTACACTCGCCATGTGACAGCCGGCAACCCGGCCCAGATCTCGCCTTTCAAGCAACACCTAAAATATTCTCCAAGTGAACCTGAGGCTAAATATGGCCTAGCCTACGAGCGCCTGGCCTGGACCTTTTAATGCCACTCGCAGATACAATCAGGAACCCACGGGGCCTTTTGGTGGCCTGGAGTCCAGTTGCTGAGGCCAAATGGAAGGCCCGTGGGATTGGCTGACTTGGGGCTGGGTGCAGCTTCCCGCAGCAGGCACGTCCCAGTGCCAAAGCCAAGCAAGCTCCTTTCCTGCGTGTTTTATCCCAGAGTGCTCCCACTCCAGTTCTCTCTCTCTGCCGACGCCTGGGGTGGCTCAGGTGTAGGTCCCCCTGGCCCCCAGTCCAGGGCCTCTGATGGCCTGCCAAAGCCTTCTCCCCACTTCCAGGCTGCAGCCCTGGCCCCTTGGCACGGGTCTTTCTTGCACCCTGGTTGGCACTGGCTGGAGAAGACAGGCGCAAGCACACACACACACACACACACACACACACACACACACACACACACTCAGCAACGCGCAAGGTAGCTTAGATGTGTCCCTGCTCTGGGGCTGGCCCCGGGCCACGCCCCCTCGGACCACCCTAAGGATCACAGCCCTTTGTAGGAGGAAGAGAGCTGCAGCCGAGGCTGCAAACGCACAGCTCTGCTCTGGAACCTGCCAGACTCCAGTCCGCTCTTAGCAAAGCGGGGTTCCGCCCTCCCCAGAGGCCACGTAGTAACCGGTACAGTCAACCATGCAGAGTCTCTGGGGAGGCTGCCTGGGGACCCTAACTCCCCACCCCCTTCTAGCCTTGAAATGCTGTGGGTGGGCATGCGAGGGTCCTGGGGGGAGAAAGCCCCCCCCCACCGCCCGGCACCTGTCTGGGGCCTGTTTGGGCTCTGGTGGTGGTTCGAAGGCCACGTTTTGGGTCTGGCCTGGCAGCGGTCCAGGCTGTTTGGGGCAGAGATGCCAGCAGGTCCAGGCACTGATCTCATGCGTGATTCCAATGAGAGCCTGGTTTTCTGCACGTCTCTGAGCAAACTTTCCCACTGTGCTGCACGGCTCCCTCCCCTGCCTGGGCCAGACCCTCTGGCAAAGGCTAGTAATCCTGCCTCCTTCTTTTCAGGGCCTTTTTTTTTTTTTTTTACAATGGCTTTCTTGGGACACCAACCACCAATTTTCATCTTCTAGGTATCTTCCTTTCATACGAGTGGTGCAGCCTTTCCAGAGACCCTGAGAAAAGACTTTGCTTTGTGGTTCCTTCAGCTCAGATGTTTTGTATAAGGAAGATGATGTAAAATCAAAAACTTGAAAGCTTCCTAAGCATTTGCACACGCCCCCTACAACAGAGGATGCTGGGAAAGCAGCATCTGACGACCTGGTCCTTTGCAAAGAGCCCCTCGGGAGGAAAATGGGGCTTGGGGTGACAGGGAGCCTGAAGTCCCCTCTTTCCAGACTCTCTTCAACATCCACCCTTTGGCCTGAAAAGTCTGCTAGTGGCTGCTAGGTCCGAAAAGTCCGTGATTGTTTTATATCACGTTTGTGTCAGTGTTTCCGTTGGGTATGTATGTTCACCTGGTTCCAGATGGAAGAAGTGAAACAAACATGTTACATGTTCCCAAATTTGGGGTGCTGGGTGAGAAAGAAAATTCCAGAAAGAAAACGGATAATTTTGTTTGCGTTTGCCCTTTCCGGCAAGTGAGCCTAGGGACCAGGTTTGCCTTAACTATTCCTCATTTCTATCCTTAAGCCTAAAATAGCTGTATTTACCCTGTCATCCCACATGCACGAGGCCGAGGTGATTCACTATTAGGCTGTAAGTCTACCTGGCAAGATTCTTCTTTCGGCTCTTGATATAAGGGGGTGGGAGGCTGGGAAGTAAGAAATAGGGGAGAGTTACCGTAGGGTCTTTTCCGCCTTTCCTTGGTTTGGGTCAGAAACGCATGTTTTATTTTTTAAAATTGTATGTATGTATTTATGCGGCTGCACCTGTGTCACGTGGAAGTTCCCGGGCCAGGGATCAAACCCATGCCACAGCAGTGACCAGGGGCCATTGCAGGGACCACACCACATCCTTAACCCACTGCACCACAAGGGAACTCCCGCATGCTTTACGTCGTAAAGAAGTGACAGTTTCACTACAGCCCCTCTTCTAAATATTTTAACCCCCAGTTATTGCACCTTCTTTTCTATTGAAACATTGTTTTTCCCTTCTGAGATTCCTTAAGGCCCGTGTATTGCTAAGACTGAAGTTCAAAGTTGCTTTTTTTTCTTTTTTCTAAATGCACACTTCTTGGGGGGGGCAGCAACTGCTCAGTGCAATTTCACACAGGGGGCAAAGGAGAAAAGCCAACATGTATTCAGCAGTTCCACCGCTGAGCTTTTTTTTTTTCTTATTGGTTGGGGTGGGGTTGGAGGGGGGAGAGGTGGTCAGAATATGAAAAGGAGCTGTGATTCTTTGCGGAATTAATGACCACTTCTCACTGCAAAGTTCTGATTTATAATCTCTTCACCATACTACTTTGCCTGTTTCCCGGCTCAGAGAGGGTGGGGCGGGGGGCGGTTTGCTAAATGTACTCAAAATGACACGTGCCCTTTCAGACGTCTGAATATAAGCGGGGACTGTACGGGTGCAAATGCTCGAATGAAGGCGGCCCCTGGGTTCACATTCAGCACTCACTTCTGATTTTCCACACTTAACAATTCGGTCGTTTGAACATACGGCTTCGTTGCCACGATCCGAGCTCAGGATCTCGGTGCCCGACATTTGGTGTTCCGGCCTCGTTAATTCACGTAAAACACCCTATTTGTAGAAGTATCATTAGAGGCTAATTTGGTGAGATATCCTTATTTAGCAAAGCAAATAGGATCTGACAGTCAGCTCTCTGGCGCTACGATGGGGGTGACGATTCAGCAATTCACAACGTGACAATTTCCCGTCCCCCAGCCACGCTGGGATTGTGGACTCCTGAAAATTGCGCTGTTTCATCGCATCCCAACAAAGGGAAAGAACTCTAAAAGTCAAGAACTGTTTTGGCCACCCCCCCCCCAGCGCAGATGTCATCACTGTGTATGTGCCATGTCTGTGCAACCTGAACCTGCTAGCAGGGGCTTTGTATTCCAAAGTTTTTGCGGCACAGTTCACTTTTCTGTGCCCTGCTATAAACACCTGATTGAAATCCAGTTTTGCAAATAAACTTGAGGTATGTGGATGTCTATACAGGTTACAACTAAAGGGTGTGTGTGTGTGTGTGTGAGAGAGAGAGAGAGAGAGAGAATTAACACAACTTAATAAGGTCAGTGTTCTGGGAGGGGCATTTGTATCTCCACCACCCTTGCCTTTGAGAATTCCCTGATGACATCTTATCCAGAGTTTCTTATAAAATGACTAAGATCGAGGTAGCCGAGAACCGTAAAGAAATACTGCGATTCCACATGAGAGCAAGCGGGCAATCCTCATGTAACTCCGATTCACGCTTTCTGTGGTGTTTGATTTTGGGGGTGTCAAACGGTCACTCATTCCCTTCAAATCCTGTCCAGTCAATCATCTCATTAAACCTCTTGGGGGGGGCGGGGGGGTACTTTCACCTTCTCATACTCTTCTCCGCCTCCCAAAGAAAGGCCCTTGAAAACAGCAGGTTCAACAAACTGAGAACATAACACACACACACACACACACACACACACACACACACACACAAAGAATACCCCCCAAACGGCCTTGCACTTTTACCAAAAGTAGCAGACCTCCCCCCGCTTTCTCCAACGACTTTATGGACTGCCGGACTGCCGCTAGCTCTGCACCCCCCCCTTCATGGGCCGCTGGGACCTGAATCCCTCGACGCTTCGAATGACCCCAAAAGCGGGACTTTGTGGGCCAGTTGGATAAAACATAAACTCATCTCGCCCTCAAAACCCCGATTCTGGGACCACAGCCTCCAAAACCTCCTTCCTCCAGAAGGGTGTTCCCGGCCACAGCTCCCAGCCCTGGGGCAGGCTGCCTTTGAGGCAGGATTTCGGAGAATCCTGGGTAATTAAAGGAATCATGACCGGGTTTTCTTGCAAGAATGACAGGGTGACAGTTCATCTTACTCAAAAGCCGGGGTCGCGTGGTGGGGAAGGGGAGGCAAATTTGCCTGCCCGGTGGGGCTGTCTTTTCCCTCCCTGGCCCCCACACCCTTAGTTGGGCCTGAAATCTTCCCGGAGAAGATGCTGAGCTGCCAAGCGTCCAAAACGTCCCTTAGCAAAGCGCAAAAGGAGCACCTGGGGTGCCCCCAGAAGTGCCACACTCCCCATTCTGCTGAAGTTTAGTTATTTGTGCCCTTAATTGTCTTATTAAAGTCAAATTTGCTGCTTGCCCAGGCCGGCGGAAGTGATTTCCATCTTAACAGCTCAATTAGCCTCCAGGTTCTGGAGAGGCCACCCCCCAACACACACCTTTTCTCCCCATCTTAAACCCCCTCCTTTTTTCACAACTTCTCCTAAAAATAAATTATAAATATGGATGTGTCCTCAGAGGATCTGAGCCGCACATTCCAACGCTCCCCACGGCGGGGCTTGGAGGCGGGGAGCAGCCAGAAACGCCACTCCCCCCACCCTCAAATCAAAATGCCTTTTTTTTTTTTTTCTCCTAACTTTTACCAGAACAACTTGGTGCGGTCTCGGGCCCTGACACCGCGATCCGCACCCCGGAACCTAGGTTTTGTTTTTTGTTTTTGTTTTTGTTTTTTTAACTCCAGTCCAGCAAAATAAAGCCAACGTGCTATGGCAGCCTGCTCCTTGGTGGGAGCGGCCGCCAACTTTACTTCGGGGAGGTGGTAACTCTCTGGGGACCGTGCTCCCGGCTTTCCGGGACGTTCCCCGGGGCTCGGCCCCGGGAGGCTGGCACTGGCCCCCCAGCCGGTGCCAGCGCGGCCCGGGGCGCACGTGGAGTGGCGAGGTGCGGCGGGCGCAGACGGCCGTGCGGGCGGCCTGCTCTCCGCACGGCATTGATATCGGGGTCACGCAGCGAGTCAGTTTCCCGAACCGGCTTTCCGGGGTGGGGGCGGGGTGGGAGGCTTTCCAATCACCTCGTTAATTTCCCAGCCCCGGCGTTAGGGAGGTGGGGGGCTGCCTCGCCCCCATCCCACCTCCTCGCCTAACACGCCCCTCTCGGGAGCTGAGGACGAAGGAGGGGGTGGAGGGAGCCCAGCTCCGCCGCCTCGGGGGGGTGGCAGCGGCGGCGGATCCCCTCCCAGACAAGCGTCTAGCGCCGGGTCCCTGGAGAGCCGCGCGCTTCCCCCCGCCGCCGCCTCCCCGGTCGCGTTGCCACCCACCCCTACAGGTAGCCGCCCCGCACCCCCTTCTGCCCCG
>PVHT020000063.1:4349490-4367977 GCA_004024745.2 Catagonus wagneri
GCCCAGGCTGGGCCTCCCTCCTGGGGGGCGGGTAGGGTTCCTCCCAGTGCGCTCCTGGGATTCCTCAGCCAGGGGCGTCTGACTGGGGACACATCTACTTAAAATTCAGACTCGCCCCCAGATCTGCGCCCCCCCCACCTTTCGGGAGCGCTCAGTGCCAGTGCCAGCCGGCGCTTTTAGCCCGACCTCCGATTTTTCGCACTCCCCCGACCCACCGTGAACAAACGGTGGGAGCAGGGGCTCCCACCATTCCTGGCCCCCATTCCTGGCCACCGACCCCCTTGGTGTCCCCTTACCTCCTCTGGGACCACTGGAGTCCCCTAGAAGCCCCAGGTTTGACATGGGATGGGCGTGTTCCGTTCCCGAGAACTCCCCCAAAATACCCACCCACCTTCAGGCCGAAAAATAAAGTTATGCTTCCCGTTCGCCACCCCCCCACACCCCCACCCCCGCCGCCGCCGCCCCGTTTCTACTTTCACAGCGTCGGGCTCTGGGAGTTAGGCTGGAAATTGGGGAGTGGGAGTTGGGGTGGGGCAGGAGCGTACCCTCTCTACCCCCGCAAAGATCTGACCCCTGGTGCTGACACCCGCTCCCCTCCCCGCAGAAGCTACTCCCCCCTCCACAACTACAGAAGGGTCCAGCAATTAGGGGGACGATCCCCCACAGCCCAGCTACCTCTCAGAAATCGCCCCCCCCGCACCCCTTTCCCAGAACCCCCAGATCATCCCAGAAGTGTCCTCTCTTGCCCAGAGAGGATCCACATAACTGAGACATGACTTGGCCCCTCTACCGCCAGGCCTCTTTGCAAGTAAATGTGACTGGACTCGGCCTCCCAGGATCATAAAAAATGTATTTGCTGTCCTCTGTTGGCCAATGGGTGTCACACTCAGAAAGCACATCACCCAGCCCACTGGGTGCTCCTGAGGCCACCAGCGGGAGTCCGGGGACCCTAGCCGGAGGAGATGAGCCACACAGCCCCCTCCTTCTGCCCCAGCTGCACTCCTACTTCTCCCTCACCCCCCTGGGAGGGGCGTCCTGGCTTGCAGCCCCTGGCCTGGACTTGGACCCACTGGCTTTGTGGCTCATGTCTCTTTTCCCTCTTTGGGCCCCGATTCCAGTGGTCTGGAGGGCCATGCTGAAGGGGAGGCAAGGAAGTCTGCAGTGGGGGACCTCTGGGCTCACTTTGGGCTGGGGGACCCCCCCCCCAGGGTGGTTTCTCCAATAGCAGCTTGGAGGGGGCAGGAGGCAAAAGGGGACTAGGTCAGGCCCCTCTTAAAGCAAAGGACTGATCATTGATAATCGGCAAGCCCCATTTCCTCCTGAGGACCTACTATGTGCGAAGCACATGGAATTACCTTTTTTTCTTTTTTTTTGGCTGTGCCATCAGCATGTCGAAGTTCCTGGGCCAGGGACTGAACCTGTGTTACAGCAGCAACCTGAGCCGCTTTAGTGACAATGCCAGAGCCTTAACCCACTGCACCACATGGGAACTCCTTGAAATTACTGTCTTAATGGAACTCAACCCATTACCTGCCGTCACAAGCTTAGAGGTCAGTGGTTCATTGAACTGACGCTTGCTTGTCCCCTGTGCACCAGGCACAGAGCTGACACTGTGGCCACAGTGGCAAACAGGACAGGTCCTTCCACTACAGGAACTTATCACTCATCATCTCAGAGAGAGACCCAGATTAGCAGGGAAATACCACCACGGTCCGGGGCGCAAGCTCTGGAGCCCCGCTGCCCGGGGTCAGGGCACCACGAGGTTGAGGCTGGCCTAGAACATCCCACCTGGGCCCTCCCTACTGGTCCCACCCTGCTGTCGCCATCAAGGCTTTGTTGTCTTCTCTGTCCCCTCTTGTGGGTAGAGCCCAAGGGTTTGGGCCCCCTGCCCCTTCTCACCAGCTGCAAGTCCCTGGGCCCTGTTTAGCCTCCCTGGCCCTCGGTTTCCTCATCTGTAAAGTGGGAGTTATAATATCTGCCTCAATGGACGTTTAGGGGGATTAAATGAGACACGTCCATGGAGGAGCTTTTGGCAATAATATAATTTTTTTCTCCTGTTTATATTGTCTTTTAACTTTGTGTTTACAAGTTGCAGTTTTAAGTATATTGACAGAACGTAACAAAAGCTTCCTTAGGAAGTGGAAAAAAGAATTTAAAAATCCTGGGAAAATTGGCTTCCTTAGCGCATTTACAGACGTTGGCTTAATACCTACTCCACTGGAAATTAATTATGTGACTTTTCTACAAGCGTTAACATTTCCAGATCACTTGAATAGGGCGTATTCAGCGCTTTCCTGTCTGTGCCCAAAGAGGAGAGTCACTCTGTGTCTGGCCGTAAACCTGACAAACAGCAGAAACGGTCAGTCTGAGGTCCTGTTGACATATTGTTCTGTTCTTTTGTCGAAAGACGTTTCCGTTAAGTGTTCTTATGCTTCCTTTTCCTCGTTGCTCTGATCTTCCTACAGCTTCAAGTCACGTTTCAGATTTCTTCTCTTTTGCTCTCGTTCTTGGGGGGAGGAAACCAGTTTGCCAGATTCATAGGTGAAGTTCAAAACTGAGAACTGGGTTCCTCTTAGAATGGTAACATTTGACCGAGAAGGGCCTCTGAGCACGTTCACCAGGCAGTTGGCGGTGCCCAGTGTTATCACCTGGAGGAGGGGATGGCTGCGCTGAGACTGGAAGGAGCAAAAAATCTGGGCCAGCGAGAGGGGTGGAGTCCAGGCTGCAGGTGTGGACCGTCCAGAGCTGGCCCCTCGGGGGAGCTGGCATAGCAGCGGCCTGGCTAGGAGGCCGGCGGGAACTGCCCCTCCACCCCCATCTGCGTGCTGGGCCACGGGATTCTGGAAGCTCCCCTCCCCACCCCAGGGGCTGGGTGCCAAAGGCAAAAGCAGGTTCTGGTGGGACCAGCAGGGCCCACGGCGGCAAGGCCCTGCCTTTACCTTGAACTTTAAAAGTGCCCTAAAATCTGTCCCCGTGACCCCTTTGAGGCCTGACCTCGCCCATTCTGGCTCAGCTTCCTGTGACTCAAGCTGGTGGCGGGCCTGAAATCCAGTTAAGCCCTGGAAGCATTGCCAGACTCTGGAAAAGAGCTCGCTCCTTGGCCAGAAGCCCCAAAAGCCCACCCTGGCCTTCTCCCAGGAGGGAGTCCCACCTGCACCCAGGTATCTGGCCCTGGGGAGGGTGCCAAGCCCCAGGCCAGAAGTACAAAGAGGCCACACCAGGCAGAAGGAACCTCAGGGAAAGGCCTGGACTCCTGGCTCCCAGACCCAGATAGAGAGAGAGAGAGAGAGAGAGAGAGAGAGAGAAACGCAGGCATGGGTGCAGGCCTCGCCTTGCCTCTCTCTAGGTTTTCCTCAGGGCCTGTGGGATGGAGACCAGAGGATGTTGCCAACATCCTGTCACTGCCATCTCCTGAGACGCCTAGAATGTTGAAAACGACAAACTTCCAAGGCAGGAATACAAAAATTATTATAGGACAGGTTTTTAACATTTGCATGGAATGAATACGTACCCTTAAAAACCCGATACACATACGTAGGAATGCAGTCACAGAGGTGTAGTTAGACTAACATGGGACAGTGTCAGGATTTACACAGGGCACTTTCTCTTTTTCTTTTTTTTTTTTTTTCTCTTTTTAGGGCCGCACCTGCAGCGTATGGAAGTTCTCAGGCTAGGGGTCGAATTGGAGCTGCAGCTGATGGCCTGTGCCACAGCCACAGCCACACCAGATCTGAACCACGTCTGCGAGCTACACCACAGCTCAAGGTAATACCGGATCCCTAACCCACTGAGTGAGGCCAGGGATTGAACCCTCATTCTCATGGACACACTGTCGGATTCTTAACCCAGTGAGCCACAGTGGGAACTCCCAGAAAATACATTCTTATGTGCTTCTAGCAAGGTTTGTGGGGCAGAAGTTTGAAGTGGCATGGTGGCCATCTCCCTCCCTCAACCCTATCAGAAGGTGGCTGTGACCGCCCTTAGGATGTCTGGAGATAATGTTTAAGAATCTGGCCTAAAAAATCTTTCTGAATTCCAGGACGTAGGCCAAGTGGCCCCCGGGCTCTGTGATGTCAGGTGGAGGCAGCTCCTGGTCTGCCTGGATTTCCTTAGGGCCACCCAGAGCCACAGGTCCCTGTGGGCCTGCAGCTTTGCGTTTCTTTTATTTTATTTTATTTTTTGTCTTTTTGCCTTTTCTAGGACCACACCCGCAGCATATGGAGGTTCCCAGACTAGGGGTCTAACAGGAGCTGTAGCCACCGGCCTTCACCACAGCCACAGCAACGCAGGATCCAAGCCGCATCTGCAACCTACACCACAGCTCATGGCAACGCCGGATCCTTAACCCACTGAGCAAGGCCAGGGATCGAACCCACAACCTCATGGTTCTTAGTTGGATTCGTTAACCACTGAGCTACGAAGGGAACTCCTCTTTTTTTTTTTTAACTTAATGAATTTTATTTCAATTATATGTGCACATAATGCATTTCTTTAGGAAATGGAGAAGGCTTGGGGGCAAACTGTTTACTCAGGACCTGTGGCCCTGGTACCCTGCCTTGTCTGGCACATGATGGAGCAAAATAGAGATTTGTTAGAAAATGAATAAAAGAAGGAGTTCCTGTTGTGGCTCAGCAGTTAAAAAACCTGACCAGGATTCATGAGAATACAGGTTTGATCCCTGGCCTCGCTCAGTGGGTTAAGGATCTGGTGTTGCCGTGAGCTGTGGTGTAGGTTGCAGATGTGGCTTGGACCTGGTGTTGCTGTGGCTGTGGTGCAGGCTGGCAGCTGCAGCTCCGATTGGACCCCTAGCCTGGAAACTTTTATGTGGTGCAGGTGCGGCCCTAAAAAAAGCAAAAAAAAAAAAAAAAGGAAAAGTGTTGGAACAGAGGCAGAGGGTCTGGGATATCAAATTTCCCAGGAAGCAGAAAACTCCAGGTCCTGGGCGGACAGTAAGACACACTGTCCTTGGTGAGACTGAGGGGACTGTGGTTCCTGGTGGGCTGGGAACAAGATGCTCGCCTGCCAAGGGGATCATGATGCCAGCCCTCCAAAGGCTGATGAAGAAAGGCTTTGGGATGAAAAAAGGCAGAAATCAGGATATGACTTGGGACACATCTTTCTGAATTTGTTTCCTCATTGACAACAATGATTTGCGTCAAGTGCTTGTCTGGGTCTGGCACATACTAAGTGCTCAGTAAATTGTAGCGACTGGAGTTCCCATTGTGGCTCAGCGGTAACAAGCCCGACTAGTATCTGTGAGCAGGAGGGTTTAATCCCTGGCCTTGCTCAGTGGGTTAAGGATCCGGCGTTGCTGAGATGTAGGTCGCAGATTGTGGCTTGGATCTGGCGTTACTGTCCCTTTGGCAAAGGCGGCAGCTGCAGCTCTGATTTGACCCCTACCCTGGGAATTTCGATATGCCACAGATGTAGCCCCTAAAAGGCAAAAACAGATAAGTAAATAAATAAATAAACCTTAGGGATTATCATTAGCTATTCAATAGGGATGTTGAAGCAGCCATGCCTGTGACGTAGGAATAGATTTATGCGAGGGTTTCTCCCATTTCTCCTTTAAGATGTGGCTGGTGTCAGTTTCATCCTCGCCCCTTCAGTAGTGTAACCAAAGTGCTAGCAGCACCAGGGGCTGGGTGGGTGGCCCCGCTGGACCTTGGTCACCTAGAAATGCGGAGCTGGCTTCTTGGAATTTCAACAGTGTGGCCAAATTGTGTCATGAAACTAGAAGAATGCTCTACCTCCAGCCTAGATGGAAATTAAAAGAGTTGGTCAATGTCTCCATCACCATAGACATCTTCTCTGGAACCTGCATGACTGTGGACCTAGCACCGCTGCCACCCCTGCCCCCACCCGAGGCTAACACCAACTTAAGAATAAATGCTGTTGGACTTGGAGTTTTTTGACGAGAGGTTGCAAGTGTCAGCCCACAGGCCAACTGGAGCCCACAGAATGTGTTTCATTTGGCCTGAGAGCATTTAAAATAATCATAATAATTTGATTGGGTGGCCAACAATTTTAAACCAGGAAATTTCATATTTAAAAAATCCAGATTTCACGGGAGTTCCATTTGTGGCTCAGTGGTTAACGAATCTGACTAAGAGCCATGAGATTGCGGGTTCGATCCCTGGCCTTGCTCAGTGGGTTAAGGATCCGGCGTTGCCGTGAGCTGTGGTGTAGGTTGCAGACGCAGCTCGGATCCCGCGTTGCTATGGCTGTGGTGTAGGCCGGCAGCTACAGCTCCTGTTAGACCCCTAGCCTGGGAACCTCCATATGCCGTGGGTGCGGCTCTACATAAAGGCAAAAGACAAAAAAACAAAACAAAACAGATTTCTGGCTTCTTTAAAAAAAAAATCAGATGATAAGATTTGGCAGCCGTGGGCCTGCCTTCCCACAGGGTAACGGTTGTTTGGAGTAGAATAGTGGATAACAGGATATCAGTCAATGAAGGCTCACTGCTGTAACAATCATCCCCAAATTTTCAGTGGCTTACTTACCACAATACAAGTTTATGTCTTGCTGATATCACAGTCCAAAAAGTAGGGGTGGGGTGGGAGCGGAGGTGTCCACATGTTATTTAGGAACACAGGTGTCTTCTAGTTCTGCTCTGCTTCATTCCTTCTACCTTGAGCTGGAGGATCGTGACAGAGGCTGTGGGAAAGCAAACCGCTTTTAACTGTATCAGCTGCAGAGTGTCCCACACTGGTGAGAACCAGTCACAAGTCCCAACGGGAGCCAGAAATGTAGTGTCTGGCTCAGGGTCCAGGAGGAAGAGGAGAACACAGAGGCTTATAAGCAGTAGCATCTCTGTTTCAAGTGGCTGCCCTGTATGCTTCCTTCATGGAAGTTCTTTTTTTTTTTGGAGGTTCTGTTCTTCCCATTGTCCTTCCTTTCCCCTCCCCATCTCAGCCATTTGGCTCAGAGGAAACTGGTTGGAGAATGGTCATATGATACAATCCCAACCAATGAGATAAGATGGATCTGGATGTGATGCCTGGAGCTGCAGCAGCCATTTTAGGACCAGCCTTGGAGTGAAAACAACTTAGTGATGGCAGAAAAGAGAAACAGAAGGAACCTGTGTCTCTGGTAGCCTGGTGGCGCTGCTCAAACAATTAATCCAAAAACCTAACCTACTTCTAGACTATGAGAAATGCATAGTAAATTCTTATTGTTTAAGCTAGTTTGAGCCAGGGAACTCCTGTTTCTTGTAGAATGAAGAAATGAAACTGATAAGAGTATAGTCCTTGGCTGGCTGGATTCACTTAGGTCACCTGCCTGGCCTTGTAGGTATTTGAGTCTTGACCTCTTGACCTAATATTCTTTCATCTTCCAATCAGAGCTGAGGTCAATTCGGCCAGTCCTGATCTTCATGTCCTGGAATAGAAACTACCCAGTAGACACTGTCTACTACTTGAGGATGCAACGTGTAATTATCATTGCTTCCTGAGACAACGTGGGCCCCTCCAGGGTCTGGAACTCCATCTGTATTTCCGGGATGCAGCGATCCATACACGACACCAACCACAAGATAAACAGGTATGTATTTGAGCCCGGGTTCCACCTTTCTTTGCTGTGTGAACTTAGGCAAGCAAGCCAGTTAACCTCTCTGAGCTTCCTCAGTTGAACATGATACTAATGCTTGGACTGCTGTGAGCATTGCAAGAGGTCCATGACTTGACATGTAAAGGCACCTCCCCAAGACTCAGCACCCAGAGAATTCACAGTAGATGTTGGCTGGTTTTGGAGGTTCTATTCTTCCCACTGTCCTTCTTTTCCCCTCCCCATCTCAGCCATTTGGCTCAGAGGAAACTGGTTGGAGAATGGTCATGTGATACAATCCCAACCAATCAGACAAGATGGATTTGGATGTGATGCCTGGAACTGGGCCGGCTCCTGAGATCAACTGAGTGATCAGATGGTTTTCAGCCAGCTTTTGGCTCAATGGGGAGACCTAGCCCTGAGGCCCTAAAGTGCTAGGACAAGGTGGATTTTACATCCCTTACAGAGAAGGCCTTAGGTAGCTCGGAATAACCCTGTAGAAATGTACTCTCCTTTCACTTGCTCATACCCCTTCTGATCTTGTGAATGGAGAAAGTCTCATTTGGGTGTTGCTCTGTGTTTAACACTCTCCTGACACTTATTAAGCCCCCTGTTAAATAAGGGAGCTCAGACTTCTGGCTCATAACTCTTCGTTCGTAGCAGCATCGATATGCTGTATACAGACACCATTTGTTTTTATTGCATTTTATTTTATTTCAATTTAATTTTTTATTTTATGTTGGAGTACAGTTGATTTACAATATTGTGTGTTTTGGGTGTACAGCAAAGTGATTCAGTTATATCCATTCTTTTTTAGATTCTTTCCCCATATAGATTATTACAGAATATTGAGTAGATTTCACTGTGCTGTACAGTAGGTCCCTGTTGACTATTTTATATATAGTGGTGTGTGTATATGTTAGTCTCAACCTCTTAATTTATCCCTCCCTTGACACTTTTCTCCACTGTTAACCACAGCTTTGTTTTCTAAGTTTGTGAGTCTGTTTCTGTTTTATAAATAGGTCCATTTGTATAACTTTTTTAAGATTCCACATATAAGTGATATCATATGATATTTGTCTTTCTCTGACTTCCCTTCGTTTGGTAATCTCTGCACCCATTCCTACTGCTGCAAATGGCATTATTTCATTCTTTTTATGGCTGAGTAGTATTTCATTGGGGGTGTGTGGGAATATATATATATGTGTGTCTATATATATATATATATATAGACATCGTCTTTATCCAATCATCTGTTGAAGGACATTTAGGTCGCTTCCGTGTCCTGGCTTGTGAATAGAGCTGTAGTGAACAATGGGGTGTATATATCTTTCCAATTATAGTTTTCTCTGGGTATATGCCCAAGAGTGGGACTGCTGGATCATATGGCAACTCCATTTTGAGGAACCTCCATACTTTGTCCATAGTGGCTGTACCAATTTACATTCCACAAACAGTATAGGAAGGTGTTTTCAATGCATTTTAAAATAATTATCAGCTATTGGAGTTCCCTTCATGGCACAGCCGAATTGAATCTGACTAGGAACCATGAGGTTGCAGGTTCGAACCCTGGCCTCGCTCAGTGGGTTAAGGATCCGGTGTTGCCGTGCGCTGTGGTGTAGGTTGCAGACGTGGCTGGGATCTGGCATTGTTGTGGCTGTGGCGTAGGTCCCACACTCAGCCTGGGTCCCACTTTGCCGTGGCTGTGGCACAGGCCAGCAGCTCTAGCTCCGATTCGACCCCTAGCCTGGGAACCTCCATATGCCACAGGAGCGACCCTAAAAAGCAAAAATAATAATAATAATTATCAGCTATTTATGGCAGATGATGCTCTATTTGTAGAAGTGATATAACTTGTTCTTTTGAAATAAAAATATCCACCTTTATGAGTTAAATAAAAACATTAGTGGAATAGAGTGTGGGCAGTACAGAGCATGGCGGAAATCAAGAAGTGGGATGTGAAAGACTCAAGCCTGGGGCCTCATCAGAGAAAATCTGATCCTGAATCTAGACTTCATCACTCTCAGGCATGTTGTTACGCTTTTACACTCCTGTAGCTAGAAACAACAAATAAGGTATTGTTTGCGTGACGTTAACTCTGTGTAAATGGTGTCAGGGTGGATCATCTTTCTATGCCCGCCCTTTTTAGCTCCTTGTTTTTTTTTTAATTTTTAAGGCCACACCTGTGGCATATGGACATTCCCCGGCTAGAGGTTGAATCAGAGCTGCAGCTGCCAGTCTATACCACAGCCACGGCAACACCCGATCCGAGCCACATCTGCAAGCTACACCAAAGCTTGCGGCAACGTCGGATCCTTAATCCACTGAGCAAGGCCAGGGATCAAACCCACATCCTATGTCGGGTTCTCAACCTACTGAACCACAATGAGAACTCCATCTTGCTCCTCTCTTTGTGAGTTTTATATGAGTTAAGCAATGGAGTTATAGTTTCTGCGTTTCAACTGCTGAACTTGAGTCCAGGCTATGAACCCCCCACAGTTTATTCTTCTGCTCCCTTTCATGAACACTTAGCTCTTTCCAGCCACTCTGCTCTAAGCAGCCTAGTGGATGTGATCGAGAATTTCTACACAGCTTACTCAGTGTGTCCTCTCCCCTGTTTCCTCAGTCCTCACAAGTCCCTGTTGTCTTGTACCCAAGCAGCTTCACAGGTTTATATGATCTGTCTGGCTCCTGTGGGCATTTGGGCTTTCAATCTCTGGGTTCTTGGGAGGTACATGGGCATGTAAGCTTGTAACTGTAACATCTTGCAATCGATACTATCAAATAAATACTCCCCATGGTGATGGTGACCAGCTCCAACTGAGAAGCTAAGGAATGACTCAAAGTCGTAGCTAAGCTAGTATTGGTTAGACAGGGTTTTGAGGCATGAATAGGAGTTTGCCAAGAAGATGGGGTGGAGGAAGGACATTACAGGCTGAGAGATAGCATGTGCACAGGCACAGAGAACTGAAGATCAAGCTGAATTCAAGAAATAACAAAGGCTGTGGCAATAGCAGGAGGGAGCATGGCAGGAGGGACACTTGGGGCTGAGAATACCATGCTGAGGAGTTGGGATTTATCCTGGGGGCAGTGGTGGGCCTCTTGTGAAAGACAGAGTTTGAGAGAGGTCAAGTGACAATGGTAGGAGATGGAGGAGGAAGGAGACTAAAAGCAAGGGGTACCAGCTAGGTGTCTACTGCAATAGTCCGGACACCAGACATCTAAGGAGAAGTGGGGTAGTGAGGCCTGAAGCTACACAGAGGAGGTGGCCATTAGGAGAGGGGTTTGGACAGTGACCAGTGAGAGGTGCAGGTGTGGAGGAGGGCTGAGTCAAGAGTTGGGGTAGGCAGAGTAATGGTCTCCCAAATATTGTCCACATCCTAATCCCTGGAACCCATGAATATGTTACATTTTGTGGCCAAAGTGATTTTGCAGATGAAATTAAGGTTTTTGATTCGTCTGAATAATACAGGTGGGCCCCCACCTAAATCCGTGTGCTCTTAAAAGCAGAAAACTCTGACTCACAGGAGAAAGATGCAGGAAGGGAATTCTGAGAGATGTGAGGAGTTCCCGTCATGGCTCGGCAGTAACGAACCTGACTAGTATACATGAAGATGTACATGAGGACGTGGGTTCGATTCCTGGCCCTGCTCAGTGGGTTAAGGATCCGGCACTGCCGCCGTGAGCTGTCATAGATGCGACTCTGATCCTGCGTTGCTGTGGCTGTGGTGTAGTTGGCAGCTGCAGCTCCCATTCAACCCCTAGCCTGGGCACTTCCCTATGCCGTGGGTGCAGCCCTAAAAAGCCAAAAAAAGGAAGAAAAAAAAAAGAATTCGGAGACATTTGAAACGTGAAAAGGATTCGGCCTCCATGTAGGGACAACTGTGGAGAGGCCTGCGGAGCCAAGGAGACCGAGGACTCAGTCCTACGAGTACAAGAAACTGAATTTGGGAGTTCCCTTCGTGGCTCAGTGGTTAACGAATCCGACTAAGAACCATGAGGTTGCGGGTTCGATCCCTGGCCTTGCTCAGTGGATTAAGGATCCAGTGTTGCCGTGAGCTGTGGTGAAGGTTGCAGATGCGGCTCGGATCCCGCGTTGCTGTGGCTGTGGCGTAGGCCGGCGGCTACAGCTCCTGTTAGACCCCTAGCCTGGGAACCTCCATATGCCGCGGGTGTGGCCCTACATAAAGGCAAAAAGACAAAAAAAAAAACCCAAAAACTGAATTTGGCCAATAAAATGGATAAACGTTTAAGCAGATTCTTCCAGTGCCTCCTGATAATAGCCCATCCTGTCAACACCTGAAGTTAATTTAATTGATTAATTTATTTTTTGAGATTTATTTTAAAAAATTTTATGGCTGCACCTGCAGCATATGGAAGTTCCCAGGCCAGGGACTGAATCTGAGCTGCAGCTTTCACCTGAACCACAGCTGCGACAACACTGGGTCCCTTAACCCACCCACTGCGCCAGGCCAGGATTTGAACCCACACCTCTGCAGCGACCCAGTGGATGCAGTTAGACTCTCAACCCCCTGTGCCACAGCAGGGACTTAGCAGCTGACGATAACACACGTGTGTCATCTCTCGGTTTTGGGGTCAGAGTCCAGGCACGGCTTAGCTGGGTCCTCTGTGAGGCTGAATGAAGTCAAGGTGTTGGCGGGGGCTGGGTCCTCAACACCTGGCCAGTATCCTCGTCGCCTCGGGCTGCCAGAAAAATCTACCACAGACTGGGTGGCTTCAACAGCAATATTTATTTCTCATAATTCTGGAGTCAGGGAAGTCCAAGATCAAGGCGCTGGCAGGTTCAGGGTCTGGTGAGGGCTCTCGTACCGGCTTACAGACGGCTGCCTTCTGGCGCTGTCCTCACACAGCCGAGAGAGGCTCTGACAAGGCCTTACTTCTGCCATCAGGGCCCCGCCCTCATGACCTAAGCTCCCCCCGGTCACCTCCCAAAGGCCCCATGGCCACACACCATCACACTGGGGGTGAGCGCTTCAGTGTGTGAATTTGGGGGGGACGCGGATACTCAGTCCACAGCAACTAGGGAAGGACTTGATTTCACATTCCTGTAGCTGTGGACAGAATTCAGTTTCTTGCCTCTGTTCTGTCCCCGTTTTGCTTAGGCGATGCTCTCTGTTCCTTGTCACAGGCCCTTGGTGCCTGCCCCAGCCTGGCCGCTTGTTTTAACACAAGAGAGCCTGCTGGCAAGACGGGTGTTGCCATCTTATGTGACAACCAGAGACGTGACCCCGTGTCACCTCTGCGGTACTCTGCGGGTTGGAAGCAGGCACGGTCCCGCTCACACGGAGGAGGAAGGGATGGCAAAGGTTTCGAACACCGGAAGCCAAGGGGGGTGGTACTTGGAGTCTGTTTGTCAACACTTCTCAAAGGGACACGCGGACTTTCTTCTCTGGGCCTCTTTTGAAAATTGTTGCAGATTTTTTTCACCCAGTGGGGACCTCAGGTTCGAGGGTCCTCTTGGAGCCCCCGTGCGTAAGAATCTGCTGAGTTCACCTGAGTTGGCGGACAGGGCAGCGGCAGAAATGAACACGAGTCTCGGAAAACGTTCTTCGTGCGCCAGCCTGGTGATTTGCTAAGCAAAACTCAAGTCGATGTGACATAAACAACGTCTGTTGCTTCCAGGGGCCTGCCACAATATTTTCTTTTAAGTGCTACTCACGCCTGAAATACGCTTCTGGTTTTGAAATGTGGTTCTCAGCTCATGCTCAGAACTCGCTCCCTTATTCAGCGTCCCCATTTTTTATCCTTTAATGTTGGTTTTTGAAGCACATGATGTCACCCAGATGGGAGGCAGGCCAAGTGGAGGGAGGCTCCCCTGGGGTGGGTCAGAGCCGAGGACAAGAGCGAGCCTTTCTGCAGGACACGCTCAGCGTCTCGCGGATGCAGTGCCAGCTCCCGGTCGGTCGACGCCTGTGCCCCCCAGAGTCTGCCATCTCTTTACTCTTCACGTGTTTTCTTTCTTTTCTGTTAGCATTATGATGTTTGGCCGCAAAAATCGTGCATCCAAAGTAAGACAGTTTTTCTTTCCAATGCCAGGATATTAGGAAGAAATTAGTAATTACTCCTGTAATTCCTTTCCACCCCTCGCCCTACCCGGAGGTATTAACAGTCAGTACCATGATGTGGAATCTTCCACCTGGCGAGTAGCATACTACATATTCCAAAAAAAGCAATATACACAGCCCTATGTGTATTGATAAATATGCATATTTATTTATTTATTGCATCTCCTATAGTTTATTCAATTTTTAATTTAAGTATAGGTTTTTTTTTTTGTCCTTTTAAGCAGCACCCGTGGCATATGGAGGTTCCCAGGCTAGGGGTTGAATCAGAGCTGTAGCCACTGGCCTACGCCACAGCCACAGTAACTCAAGATCCGAGCTGCATCTGCAACTTGCACCACAGCTCACGGCAGTGCTGGATCCTTAACCCTCTGAGCAAGGCCTGGGATCGAACCCTCATCCTCAGGAATACTAGTCGGGTTAACCACTGAGCTATGACAGGAACTCCTGAAGTCTAGTTAATTTACAATATTCTATTAGTTTCAAATATACAGTGACATGATTTGGTATGTGTGTGTGTGTGTGTGTGTGTGTACACATATGTACTTTTTCAGATTTTTTTTCCATTATAGGTTATCATTAGATATTGACTGTAGCTTCCTGTGCTATACAGTTGGTCCTTGTTAAACAACAAATCTATTTTATATATAGTATTTATGCTTATTTATTTAGACAGAAACGGTGTATCAGAGTTACAGTTATATAAGATGAATGAACAACACTGTAAATCAACAAAAATCCAATAAAAAAATTAATTAAAAAAAGGAAAAGAAGGCGTTCCCGTTGTGGCACAGCAGAAAGGAATCTGACCATGAGGTTGTGGTCCCCTGACCTCGCTCAATGGGTTAAGGATCTGGCGTTGCCGTGAGCTGTGGTGTAGGTCACAGACCTGCCTTGGATCCCACGTGGCTGTGGCTGTGCCGAAGGCCGGCAGCTGTAGCTCAGATTAGATGCCTAGCCTGGGAACCTCCATATGCTGCTGGTGCAGCCCTAAAAAAGACAAAAGACAAAAAAGAAAAAACAGAAAAAGAAAAAAGAAGTTCTAGAGATCTGCTATATAACGTAGTGCCTATATTAACAGTATTGCGCCGTGTACACACAAATTTGTTGAGAATGTAGATCTCATGCTAAGTGTTCTTATCACGTACACACAGAAAAGCAAAGGGACATAGGAAACTTGAAGGTGAAGGATCTGTTACCTTGAATGTGGGAGTGGCATTGCAGGTGTACGCACATGTCCAGACACATCAGTTGTTATATAGAATCGGTGCCTTTTTTTTTTTTTTTTTTTTTGCTTTTTAGGGCTCTACCTGCGGCATGTGGAAGTTCCCAGGCTAGGGGTTGAATCGGAGCTGCAGCTGCCAGCCTGTGCCAGCAATGTGGGATCTATCTGGATCTATGCTGTAGCTGGCAGCAATGCTGGATCCTTAACCCGGTGAACAAAGCCAGGGATCGAGCCTGCCTCCTCGAGGATACCAGTCGGGTTCTTAACCCGCTGAACCACAAAGGGAACTCCCAGGCCGCCTTTTCCCCTTACATTTCTAAGGGAGAGCAGAACGTGATACTTCACGGAACAAAGATCTCTAACTTCAAGGTGACTTTCAGACATGAAATTCATATGAAAGTTACAGAGATCCAAACACAGCTTTATATATTCATGAACACAAGTGGTTTAAATCAACACCGAACATCTTGCTTACTCAGACAATCAACTTTACCCATTTGCGTGGAAACAGGACCTGAATCCAGGATTTTGCTCCCTAGTTTCTGATCCTGCTGCGTGCCCCGCCTTGGTTCTACAGCTCCCTGGCATCCCCAGATGGCAACCAGCAGTGATGGTTTTGAGATCTGAGTATAATCTTCCCAGGTTTAAAACCAAAAAAACAAATGAAACAGCAAGCACCTCTCCATACGTGAATATATACCCTTAGATATTTTATGCAATTCTTTTGTATGTAAATAAAACCTCCACTATGTAAATTTCCTAAAATCTATTCTTCACCTGGGGCAGAGAAGGGAGTGCCCTGTGTGGGGTGGCGGGGGGGGGGGCAGTGGTGGGGGTGGATGAAAACAAGCTCTTTTCTAGGATGGTGTCACACAGGAGTGCTGTTTCATTTTCTGGAGGAAAGGACAGGAAAATTTGTGGACACCTAACCAGCTGCACAGATACTGGGCCGGCCTGTGGTGAGGGGGTGGGCAGCATGGTTTTTTTTGTTTTTGTTTTTAATGGGAAGGACTATTTTAAGATATACATTTTTCTTTTTATGGCCGCACCTGAGGCATATGGAAGTTCCTGGGCTACGGGTCACTTTGGAGCTGCAGCTGATGGCCTCCACCACAGCCACAGCAACACCAGATCTGAGCCATGACTGTGACCTAGGCTACAGCTTGTGGCAATGCTGGATCCTTAACCCACTGAGCGAGGCTAGGGATTGAACCTGCATCCTCATGGATACTAGTTGGGTTCTTAACCCACTGAGGCAGAACGGGAACTCCTATTTGGGGATATTTTTTATGAGGAGAAACATAAGTTTTTTTTGTGGTACTGAGAAATGATGGAGGGTCTGTTGCTAAAACTGAGCCTCTTTCTACCTGTGCCAAATAGAAAGCAACGGGGAAACAGTTTTGGGTGAAGGAGAAAAAAATAGCTTGCATTGCTTTGCCAGACAAAGGAGGCCATAGCGGACTAGTGCCTTAGAGACTGTGCCCCGCTTTGGGCCAGAATTGCAGGGAGTTTTATAATCCAAAAGGAGAAAAACAGGGTTTCAGATAAGAATCAGAGTTGGGGCAGACATGCATTCTTCTTTTTTTCATTCAGGGAATCTTAGTCATTGAGGCTGGTGTCAGAGATCTCAGTGTGATGGTGGTGGCGGTCTTCTGGGTTATAGCCTAGAATAACTGCACTTGCGAAGAGGGCCTGTTGATCAGAAATTAGAACAGGGAGTTCTCATCATGGCTCAGTGGCTAACAAATCCGACTAGGAACCATGAGGTTGTGGGTTCGATTCCTGGTCTCATGGCGTTGCCACGAGCTGTGGTGTAGGTCGCAGATGCGGCTCGGATCCTGCATTGCTGTGGCTGTGGCGTAGGCCAGTGGCTACAGCTCCGATTCAACCCCTAGCCTGGGAACCTCCATGTGCCGCAGGTGCAGCCCTAAACATTAAAAAAAAAGAAAGGGAGTTACCGTCGTGGCTCAGTGGTTAACAAATCCGACTAAGAACCATGAGGTTGCGGGTTCGATCCCTGGCCTTGCTCAGTGGATTAAGGATCCGGCGTCGCCATGAGCTGTGGTGTAGGTTGCAGACGCGGCTTGGATCCTGCGTTGCTGTGGCTGTGGCGAAGGCTGGCGGCTACAGCTCCTGTTAGACCCCTAGCCTGGGAACCTCCATATGCCGCGGGTGCGGCTCTACATAAAAAAAAGATGAAAAAAAAAAAAAGAAAAGCAAAAAAGAAATTAGAACAAACTAGGAAAGTTTCTAAAAAACATCATGTGTTTATTTATTTTTATTTTAGGGCCGAACCCATAGCACATGGAAGTTCCCAGTCTAGGGGTCGAGTTGTAGCAGTAGCCACCGGTCTACACCACAGCCACAGCAACCCCAGATCCAAGCCGCGTCTGCGACCTACACCACAGCTCATGGCAATGCTGGATCCTTAACCCACTGTGAGAGACCAGGAATCAAACCTGCATCCTCAGGGAGACTAGTCAGATTCGTTTCCGCTGCGCTACAATGGGAACTCCTCATGTGTTAATCATCTTTAACCCATGGGCAGTTGTGCTCAGGGTGCCTCATCTTTAGTTTACAGGTGATTGTGTTTAGGGTGCAATTAAGCCAGGGAGAAGGACAAGGAAGGACTCCAAGCTGTTCAGTTTTAAAGTATTCATTTCTAAAAGAAGCATAAGGACTCTAACTTTTAGGTGTGTAAGATGCCTGTGTCATTATGTGTGTTCTTTGAAGGGGGGACCAGGACCCTGCCCCAAGGCTGCACTGTTGTGTCTTGACTGCTCCTCCCTGGTCTTCTCATCCCCTTCCTTCCCTGGTCAGCACCTGTCTGCACCTGCCCCATGGAACCCAGGGAGGGCCATGCAGGCGGAAGAAGGCCAACTTCCTAAAAACAAGAAATGGGGACACAGAAAGGCTTTTGTGCCCAGGAGCCCCACAGGGCCCTGATTGGTTTCAGACACCCCAGTGGAGAACAGAGGACAGAGAACCGTCAAACATTTATGTGACTTAATTCTGGATCGTTCTAATTTGCCAGAGTTCTGGTAGGTTATCTTTTCCTTTGCGGGCCTTGGAGGTGATGGAGGGGGGAGGGGATTGCGCACGTGATACAATCATTTGGTAGAAAGTCCAAACGCTGTGACTGTTCACAAGGTAAGAAGGAAACGAATCCTTTCCACGGCTCCCCCATCTTACTTCCCTCCAGAGAGAAAAGAACTGTCATTTTGGCGGGGATCCTTCCGTCTTTGCTGTGGATGCTTCTTTCCCTTGCTACTCAGCGAGGTCTGGGACCCGCCACATCAGCACCGCCAAGACGCAGGCTCCGCCCCCAGACCCACAAGGAGTCGGACCTGCATTTTAAGGCGATCCCCAGGTTAAAGTGTGAGAAGCACTGGTGTTCACTGCTTTTCTACGTATGAACTCACATGTTTGTAGGCGTACGTACGCACGTGCTCTTGGCTTTAGAATGTGGCTTTCCAATAAGCCTCCCTTTAGCCGAGTGGTTCTCAATGTGCGGTCCGGAAACTAGCAGCATCAGCATCACCTGGGAGCTTATGAGGAGTGCAAAGGTCAGGCCCCACCGCAGACTTACAGAATGTAGAAGGCTTTGGAGTGGGGCCCAGCCTCAGCATTT
>PVHT020000063.1:4368977-4383263 GCA_004024745.2 Catagonus wagneri
TCCCACCCCCACCCCCCGCCCCAACTAAGGGAGTCCGCCCTTGTTCACAAGGATACCCCAAGAATCCAGCTCCACCAGACACACACCAGGAGCTCCATTAATGCTTTCTCCGGTTAGGAATCTCGCGCTGATACAGGTTTCCCCAATTTAGGCCAAACTGCTTTTCAGATTATACAATCTGCCGGCCCCTGGAGGCTGAGGTAATAATAATATCTCTAAATGCGTTCGAGCCGCCCCGTGGTGCGTCCTCTGCTGATGCAAAGAAAACAGGTGTCTTGAGTGGGGGGAGGGAGGGGGGCCGAAAGAGAGAGAGGGAGAGATTTTGGATTTTCTTGTCGGAACAGCTCCAAGTCTGGGCAGGATTTCCTCTCTCTAATGCAGTGCCTACAGTGGATTTCCTTTTAAAAATAGCAAGCCAGACACCAGCTGACACTGGGTGTGGGCTCGGTATCAGGCAACGGTAGTTCTCTCAGAGCGGGTACAATTGGACTTTAATATGTAGAAAAATGCTTAGTAGCTCTTGAGCCAAGGTGCCATCAGCTGTAGGGTGTTTTATTTATTTTTTTGCGCTAAAATCATCGCTCGGGCCACGGTTTCGAAGTGACTCCTGGGGCCTTAAGACTTTGCGACCCCCATGCATCCGGAGCCCTTCACTGTCCCGCAGAGGACAGGGGTGCGAGGACAGCAGCGGGTTGTCTGCAGTCAGCCAAATGCCCGCGGGGCCAAATTTGCGGCAGGTCCACAATCATAGAGGTCGAACCACGCGGACTTTCACTTTCTGTCGGGGAGGGAGAGCGTCTGACTCCAAAATGGGTGAAAACAGTTGGCCGGGTCAGCACCCAGAGGCGAGGATCTAAACGTGGGCTCCAGGACCTGTAAACACTATCTGAGGTGGCTCCCGAAAAGAGGTCCCACCCCTAAAAAATCTTCCATGGGCAGAAAGAAGTAAACAAGGCACGGACGGGGTTCGAACCCGTGATCTTCGGTTTACGAGACCGACGCCTTACCACTTGGCCACCGCGCCTGCGTTGCAATGGCGGCTCCGTAAGCCTCTATCCTGGCGTCGCTCCCGTGAGTCCGTCAGGCGGGCACGAGCGCAGGCGCAAGCGCGCCCGCCCGGCCCCGCCCTCTCGCAGTGGCTCGCGGGGCGGGGCTCCAGCGTGCGTGCGCCGGCACGCCCCGCGGGCTCCCGGCAGCTTATTTAGCGGGAAGGTCTTGCTGCCCCTCAGTGTTGGAGTGCGGCCGGGGCGGCGTCCCGGGTGTCCCGGCTGGGGCGCGGCGGGAAGAGCTCGTCTGGAGCTCGGGAGCGGGCGGGACGCTCGCTCGCGTCTTAGAGCCTGACTTCGAATCCCAGCTGGGTCGGAGCACCCGTCTTGGAGCCTCAGTTTCCCGACTAAGGTGAGATACCCACGAGGCGGAGGAAACGTGGCGGTTCCTTTACTAGTCCGACCCCCTGACCGTCTACGGCTGCCTCTCGTGGAGCAGACGCTCAACAGGGGTTGGTGAATGAAAATGTAAGTTTTCTGGAATAAGAAGCCCAAATTTCCTCTTCCCCTAGATTGCCACGGTCGAGCCCCGGGACCAGCAGTATCATCACCTGGGAGCTGGTTAGAAACGCAACTTCTCCGGCTCAGCCCCACCTGCCAAATTAGACCTATTGGTGGAGGCAGGCAATCTGGGCTTTACCAAGCTCGCCAGGTGATGCTGATGTGCAGGAAAGTCAGAGCCCCAATGCTCTAGACAATTGCTACTCATGTTCACATTTATATATTAAAACATTCCCCATTATTTTTATTCAGATGAACTTTTGTGCATTTTGATGTTCCAGGAATTAATGTATGAATGTGTTAACTGACACAATGGCTTTTAGCACATAATACGATATAATCACAATAGGTAACAGCGTATATTATTTTAAAAATTGTTTCTCTTATACATTAATGTGGTGTTTTCTCTTAGACATTAATGTGATGTATTACAATTTTGCATCATAAATTATATATACTACGTTATATACTATGATATCATTATGCATGCATAGGTTACCTTATTCTCTTTAATAGCTACAAGGTTCCCCAGCCAGTGGCTGTATCACAATTAATTTGATCAATTTCTGGGAGTAAGGCTTGGGTTGTCTACAGCTTTTTTGTTGCACAGAATATTCTGCTATTTGTGCCTTTGCTGCCTGGTACCAGTGATGCTTGTAGGGCGTAAGACATCAATTAAGAATGTCCACAGCCCACCCATTCAGATGTATAGGCAAATAGGAAGCTTATAAATACCACGAAACTGCGTTCACCAAGTTGTTTTATTTATTTATTATTTATATGGAGGCTCGCAAGCTAAGGGTCAAATCGAGGCTGTAGCTGCTGGCCTACACCACAGTCACAGCCACAGCCACGCTGGATCTGAGCCGCGTCTGCGACCTGCATCACAGCTCAGGGCCACGCCAGATACTTAACGCACTGACTGGGCGAGGCCAGGGATGGAACCCGCAAACTCATGGTTACTAGTAGGGTTCGTTAACCACTGAGCCACGACAGGAACTCCAAGTTTGTTTTAAATGTCACGTTTTGGGCAAGTGACTGGGAAAGCCATGGACATTTACCCTCAGCTGTTGCGCCAGAGTGTTCGAGATCTGTATGCAAACCTCACTGCAGCTCCTTAACCGCCCCCCGCCCAAAACCAAACCAAACCAAACCAAAACAAAACCTGGGAGTTCCTGTCATGACACACACAGCAGAACCGAATCTGACTAGTATCCATGAGGATGCGGGTTCAATCCCTGGCTTCGCCCAGTGGGTTGGGCATCCGGCTTTGCCCTGAGCTGTGGCGTAAGTCGTGGACGAGACTGGGATCCAGCTTTGCTGTGACTGTGCCGTAGGCCTGCAGCTATAGCTCCAATTCGACCCCTGTGCCACGGGTGCTGCCCTGAAAAGCAGCAGCAGAAAAAAACATTTCTCAGATTTAAAATATGTATTGCTGAACATTGCTTTCATATAGTTGATGATAAAATTGATTCATTGTCCTCCTCCTTTTTTTGGGGGGGATTCACTGAGTTGTTGGCATTATTGTGCAGAAGTGATGGGGCTTATAAAAAGCGAAAATAAATTAGCAAATGCGAACATCCCATGTGAGCTGAGCCCAGAACTAACAGGTGGAACGGAAATCAGATTCTAACAGGTGCTTTTTTCAGTGTTGTCTTCTGAAGGGAGGGAGGGGATTGAATGATAGAGGTACATCTGTACCTTAATGGGCAGGTGGGATGCCCGAGGCAAGGGGCAGGGGTGTCTGGCGTGTTCTGAGGGAGGCTGGCTCTCCCAGCTTGTCTTAAAGTAGAGAACACAGGTGCCGTGTTATATCACGTCTGTGAGTCTCCTGTTTTGTAAATATGTTCATTTGTATCATTTTTTCGGAGTCCACATGTAAGTGCTATCATATATTATTTGTCCTTAACTTACTTCATTCACTTAGTCCATCTGTCTTTTTAATTTTAGCTCATCTAGTGGGTATGGGGTGGTATCTTGTTTTAATTTGCATTTCCCCGGTGATTGATGAGGTGAAGCCCCTTTTTCTGTGCTCAGAGATGGTTTGTTACATCATCTTTTGTGAAAGGTCTACTCAAGTCTTTTGCCCATTTTAATAGGTTGTTTGTCTTCCTGAATCATAAGGGTTCATTGTATTTTCTGGATACAAATCTTTTTTTCAGATATATGTATTGTATTTTCTCCTACTTCTGGCTTGCCTTTTCATGTTCTTAGTGGGGTCTCTCAAAGTTCAGAAGTTTTTTTTTAATATTAGTAAAACTCTACTTTTTAAATTAAAATACAGTTGATTTACAGTGTTGTGCCAATTTCTGCAGCACAGCAAAGCGACGTAGTCTCTCTCACACTCTCTCTCTCACATGCACACACACACACACAATCCCTTTCTTATACTATCTTCCATTTTGGTCGGCCCCAAGAGACTGGACATAATATATGTCTCTGTGCTATACAGTAGGACCTCATTGCTTAGCCATTTGATTTTATTATTTTTTATAATGTTTTTTATTTTTTCCACTATAGCTGATTTACAGTGTTCTGTCAAATTTCTGCTGCACAGCAAGGTGAACCAGTCACACATAACATATACATTCTTTTTTCTCACATTATCCTGCTCCATCACAAGTGACCAGACATAGTTCCCAGTGCTATACAGCAGGATCCCATTGCTTATCCATTCCAAAGGCAATAGTTTGCATCTACTAACCCCAAACTCCCAGTCCCTCCCACTCCCTCCCCTTCCCCCTCAGCAACCACAAGTCTGTTCAACAAGTCCATGAGTTTCTTTTCTGTGGAAAGCTTCATTTGTGCCCTATATTATATTCCAGATATAAGTGAGATCATATGGTATTTGTCTTTCTCTTTCTGACTGACTTCACTCAGTATGAGAGTCTCTAGTTCCATCCATGTTGCTGCAAATGGCATCATTTTGTTCTTTTTTATAGCTGAGTAGTATGCCATTGTGTATATACACCACATCTTTTTAATCCATTTGTCTTTCAATGGACATTTAGGTTGTTTACATCTCTATTGTGAATAGTGCTGCAGTGAGCATGTGGGTGCATGTGTCTTTTTCAAGGAAAGTTTTGTTCGGGTATATGCCCAGGAGTGGGATTGCTGGGTCATATGGTAGTGCTATAGTTAGTTTTCTGAGGTATCTCCATACTGTTTTCCGTATTGGTTGTACCAATTTAAATTCCCACCAACTGTGCAGGAGGGTTCCCTTTTCTCTACACCCCCTCCAGCATTTGTTATTTCTGGACTTATTAATGATGGCCATTCTAACTGGTATGAGGTGGTACCTCACAGTAGTTGTGATTTGCATTTCTCTAATAATCAGTGATGTTGAGCATTTTTTCATATGCTTGTGGCCATCTGTATATCTGTCTGTTCAGGTCTTTGCCCATTTTTCAGTTGGGTTGTTGGCTTTTTTGCTGTTGTATAAGTTGTTTGTATATTTTAGAGATTAAGCCCTTGTCAGTTGCATCATTTGAAACTATTTTCTCCCATTCTGTAAATTGTCTTTTTGTTTTTTTTTAGGATTTCCTTTTTGTGCAAAAGCTTATCAGTTTGATTAGGTCCCACTGGTTTATTTTTGCTTTTATTTCTGATGCTTTGGGAGACTGACCTGAGAAAACATTTGTAAGGTTGATGTCAGAGAATGTTTGCCCATGTTCTCTTCCAGGAGTTTAATAGTGTCTTGTCTTACGTGTAAGTCCTTAAGCCATTTGAGTTTATTTTTGTACTTGGTGTGACCATGTGTTCCAGTTTCACTGATTTACATGTGGCTGTCCAGTTTTCCCAGCACCACTTGCAGAAAAGACTGTCTTTTACCCATTTTATATTCTTGGCTTCTTTGTCAAAGATTAATTGACCTTAGGTGTCTGGGTTTATTTCTGGGGTCTCTATTCTGTTCTGTTCCGTATGTCTGTTTTGGTACCAGTACCACACTGTCTTGATTACTGTGGCTCTTTTATATTGCCTGAAGTCTGGGAGAGTTATGCCTCCTGCTTGGTTTTTGTTCCTCAGGATTGCTTTGGTAGTTCTGGGTCTTTTGTGGTTCCATTTTTTTTTTTGTCTTTTTGCCTTATCTAGGGCCGCACCCGCAGCATATGGAGGTTCCCAGGCTAGGGGTCTAACAGGAGATG
This sequence comes from Catagonus wagneri, assembly GCA_004024745.2. Classification (NCBI taxonomy): domain Eukaryota; kingdom Metazoa; phylum Chordata; class Mammalia; order Artiodactyla; family Tayassuidae; genus Catagonus; species Catagonus wagneri. Next base: position 4,374,670 of record PVHT020000063.1, read on the forward strand.
TAGCTGCTGGCCTTCACCACAGCCACAGCAATGTGAGATCCAAGCCGTGTCTGCAGCCTACACCACAGCTCACGGCAACGCCAGATCCTTAACCCACTGAGCAAGGCCAGGGATCGAACCCGTAACCTCATGGTTCCTAGTCGGATTCGTTAACCACTGAGCCATGACGGGAATTCCTCCATATAAATTTTTGGATTGTTTGCTCTAGTTCTGTGAAAAATGCCATGAGTAATTTGATAGGGATTGCATTGAATGTGTAGATTGCTTTGGGGAGTATGGCCATTTTTACAATATTAATTTTTCCAACCCAGGAGTGTGAACTGTCTTTCCATTTTTTTGAATCCTCTTTAATTTCCTTGATTAATGTTTTATAGTTCTCAGCATATTAAGTCTTTTGCCTCCTTGGTCAGGTTTATTCCCAGGTATTTGATATTTTGGGGTGCAATTTTAAAAGGTATTGTATTTTTTACTCCTTTTATAGTATTTCATTGTTTGCAGAAATGCGACTGATTTCTGAATGTTAATCTTATATGCTGCTACTTTGCTGAATTTATTGATCAGTTCGAGTAGTTTTTGGGTTGAGTCTTTAGGGTTTTCTATGTATAGTATCATGTCATCTGCATACAGTGACATTTTTACCTCTTCGCTTCCATATTTGTATACCTTTTATTTCTTTTGTTTGATTGCTATAGCTAGGACTTCCGATACTACATTGAATAACAGTGGTGAGAGTGGGCATCCTTGTCTTCTTCCAGATTTTAGTGGGAAGGCTTTCAGTTTTTCTCCATTGAGTACTATATTTGCTGTGGGTTTGTCATAAGTGGGCTTTTATTATGTTAAGGTATGTGCCCTCTATACAAACTTTGGTAAGAGTTTTTATCATGAATGGATGTTGGACTTTGTCAAATGCTTTTTCTGCATCTCTTGAGATGATCATGTGGTTTTTGACTTTTCTTTTGCTAATGAGGTGTATGATGTTGATTGATTTGCATATGTTGAACCGTCCCTGTGAACCTGGGATAAATCCCACTTGGTCGTGGTGTATGATCCTTTTTGTATGTTGTTGGATTCAGTTGGCTAAAATTTTGTTGAGAATTTTTGTGTCTCTATTCATCAGAGATACTGGCCTATAGTTTTCTTTTTTGGTGGTATTTTTGTCGGGTTTTGGTATTAGGGTGATGGTGGCATCATAGAATGTCTTTGGGAGTGTTCCTTCTTCTTCAGCCTTTTGTAAAAGTTTAAGGAGAATGGGTATAAGCTCCTCTTTGTATGTTTGGTAGAATTTGCTTGTGAAGCCATCTGGTCCTGGACTTTTATTTGTAGGGAGTGTTTTTATTACATATTCAATTTCATTTCTAGTGATTGGTCTGTTCAGTTGATCTGTTTCTTCTTCATTCTGTTTTAGCAGGCTGTAAGTCTCTAGAAAGTTGTCCATTTCTTCTAGGTTGTCAATTTTTTTGGCATACAGTTGTTCATAGTATTCTCTTACGGTTTTTTGTATTTCATTTGTATCCATTGTGGTTTCTCCTTTTTCATTTCTGATTTTGTTTATTTGGGTTTTTTCTCTCCTCTTCTTGGTGAGTGTGGCCAGAGGTTTGTCAATTTTGTTTACCTTTTCAAAGAACGAGCTCTTGGTTTTATTGATTTTTTTCTTATTGTTTTTGAATCTCTATTTTATTGATTTCCTCTCTGATCTTTATGATTTCCTTCCTTCTGCTGATTTCAGGTTTTGTTTATTCTTCTTTTTCTAATTCATTTAGGTGATGAATCTGAGATCTTTCTTCTTTTTTGAGGAAGGCCTGTATTGCTCTGAACTTCCCCCTGAGCACTGCTTTTGTGGCATCCCGTAGATTTGGAGTGGTTGTGTCTTCGTTATCATTTGTCTTGAGGTATTTTTTAATTTCCTTCTTGATTTCCTCATTGACCCATTGGTTTTTTAGCAGCATTTTTTTTTAAATTAATGGGTTTTATTTCAATTATAGGTGTACATAAAAGTAGCATGTTGTTGAGTCTCCATGTAGTTAGTTTTTTCTCATTTCTTTTCCATTGGTTGATTTCTACTTTCATGCCATTGTGGTCAGAGAAGATATTTGAAATAATCTCTATACTCTTAAATTTGTTAAGGTTAGCTTTGTGCCCCAGTATGTGGTAAATCCTTTAGAATGTTCCATGTGCACTTGAGAAGAATGTCTACTCTGATTTTTTTTGGATGTAATGTCCTGAAAATGATGATTAAACCTAATTTTTCTATTGTGTCATTTAGGATCTCTGTTACCTTACTGATTTTTCTGTCAGTGGATCTGTCCATTGATGTGAGTGGGGTGTTAAAGTCTCCTGCTATTATTGTATTCCCATCAATTTCTTCTTTTATGTCTATTAGTATTTGTTGTAGGTTGCTTATCCATTTTAAATGTAAGAGTTTGCACCTACTAACCCCAAACTCCTCAGTCCATCCCACTTCTTCTCCCCAACCTTAGCAACCACAGGTCTGTTCTCTATGTCTGTGAGGCTGTTCCTGTTTGGTAGATAGGTTCATTGGTGCCATATTTTAGATTCCACATATAAGTGATATCATGTGGTATTTGTCTTTCTCTTTCTGACTTCACTTAGTATGAGAATCTCTAGTTGCATCATGTTGCTGTAAATATCATTATTTCATTCTTTTTATGGCTGAGTAGTATTCCATTACACATATGTACCACATCTTCTTAATCCATTCCTCTGTCAATGGACATTTAGGTTGTTTCTGTGTCTTGGCTATTGTGAATAGTACTGCAATGAACATAGGGTGCAGGTATCTTCTCGAATTATAGTTTTGTCTGGATATATGCCCAGGAGTGAGATTGCTGGATCATATGGTAGTTCTGTATTTAGTTTTCTGAAGAACCTCGATACTGTTTTCCATAGTGGTTGTACTGGTGGCTCAGTGGAAACGAATCTGAGTAGGAACCATGAGGTTGTGGGTTTGATCCCTGGCCTCCCTCAGTGGGTTAACGATCCGGTGTTGCCGTGAGCTGTGGTGTAGGTAGAAGATGTGGCTTGGATTTGGTGTTGCTGTGGTTCTGGTGTAGGCCACCAGCTACAGCTTCAATCAGACCCCTAGCCCGGGGACCTCCATATGCTGCAGGTGCGGCCCTAAAAAGACACCCCCCCACCACCACCACAAAGCATAGTGGTTGTACCAATTTACATTCCCACCAACAGTGTACAAGAGTTCCCTTTTCTTCATACCCTCTTCAGCATTTGATATTTGTAGACTTACTAATGATGGCCGTTATGACAAGTTTGAGGTGGAACGTCATTGCAGTTTTGATGTGCATTGCTCTAATAATCAGTGATGTTGAGCATTTTTTCATGTGTTTGTTGAGCATGTGCATCTTCTTTGGAGAAATGTCTGTTTAGGTCTTCTGCCCATTTTTTGATTGGGTTGTTCTGTTGTGGGGTTGTATATTTTGGAGATTAAGCCCTTGTTAGTTGTATTGTTTGTAACTATTTTCTCTCATTCTGTAAGTTGCCTTTTCAGGTTTTTTTTTTTTCATTTTTTTTTTCTTTGCTTTTTTAGGGCCGCACTCGCAGCATATGGAGGTTCCCAGGCTAGGGGTCAAATTGGAGCTGCAGCTGCCAGCCTGTGCCACAGCCACAGCAATGCCAGATCCGAGCCACATCTGCAAGCTACACCACAGCTCAAGGCAACGCCGGATTTTTAACCCACTGAGCAAGGCCCAGGATCGAACCTGTGTCCCCATGGATCCCAAAGTCAGATTCGTTTCCACTGTGCCACGATGGGAACGTGCCTTCTTTTTTTTAAAATGGTATCCCTTGCTCCACAAAATCTTTTAAGCTTGATTAGGTCTCATTTGTTTATTTTTGTTTTTATTTCTATTGCCTTGGGAGACTAAGAAAACATTTGTATGGTTGATTCAGAGAATGTTTTACCTATGTTCTCTTCTAGTTTTCTGATGTCTTGAAGCGTTTAAGTCTTGAAGCCATTTTGACTTTATTTTTGTACATGTCAAAGTGTCAAAGTTTGGAATTTTATGAAGTTTTTAATTTAATGAAGTCTAATTTATCAGTGTTTTTCTTTCGTTTTTCATGCTTTTTGTGTCCTATGTAAGAAATCTTTGTCTACCTAGGTTGCATTTAGCTTTTATGTTTAGGTCTGTGATTCATTTTGAGTCAATTTTCGTGTGTGGTGTGAGGCTGGGCTTGATGTCCATTTTTTTCCCATACCCAGCACCACTTGTTGAAACAATTATACTTGTTCTATGGAATTGCTATGGTACCTTTGTTAAAATTCAATTGACTGTATATGTGTGTGGTATGTTTTGGAGTTTGTGTGATTCTGTTAATCTACATATGTATCTTTATGCCAGTTACCACATAGTCTTTGACTGTATTTTTTTTGTCTTTTTGGGGCTGTACCCTCAGCATACAGAGGTTCCCAGACTAGGGGTCCAATCGGAGCTGTAGCCACTGGCCTATACCACAGCCACAGCAATGCAGGATCCGAGTCATGTCTGCAACCTACACCACAGCTCACAGCAATGCCGGATCCTTTACCCACTGAGCAAGGCCGGGGATCGAACCCGTGTCCTCATGGATGCTGGTTGGGTTTGTTAACCATTGAGCCACGACCGGAACTCCAGGTCTTTGTATTTTATGATGAGTACTGAAATCAAGTATTATAAATCCTCCAACTTTGTTCTTTTACAAAATTGTTTTATCTATTCTAGTTCTTTATTTCCATAAGATATTCTACATAATTTTTTGAATCAGCTCATCAGTTTCTTCAAAATGCCTGCTGGGATGTTGACTGGGATTATAATTGAATTTGGGGAAAACTGATGTCTTAACGCTAGTGAGTCCCTCCGCCCATGAGTATTTCAGTTGTTTGTGGCTGGTGCCTCTGAGTCCTGGATTCTAAGTGCATTTTGCTGGCATTTCATTATGTGAGTTTCCTGTGATTTTCGGTGGAAGAGTAGCTAGAATGTTTGTGGTACCCATGTTTCCCTTCTTTTGTCTCCATCCCAGCTTGAATCCCTGCCCCAGGCAGGCAGGGTGCAGGCTTCTGCAGAACGTAGCAAGATGAGGACAGAAGCAGGAAATGTTGCCGGTGTAACCTGAAAAATTCAGAAGCAGAGGTTTTCTAGCTTGGAAAGAGATCCAGTGGTTGTTTTACTTCCTTTCATAAATAATGCCAACTGTATACAAAATGGTACATAGAGGAATTCTGCAGAAAAATTACAGCTGAACAGAAGGCTCCAGTATAACCTCATCAAATCAACCTTAGCACCTCTAACCTTGGAAAATTATGTTTCAGTTGGTTCATTCCAGAACCAGAATGAGATCAAGTTGGCTGCTATGAATAATAAAAAAGTTTTGTGCTTTCTATTTTCTCTGTTTTATTTTTCCGATAATGCTTTGAAAAGGTCAACCAGATTATCTGAGGTACTAACATTAGCGGGCAGAGCTGACAATGCTTTTATGGATATTAAAAGCAGTCGACAGTTATAGAATAATTTGTTCCGCATTTAGCAGAGGGTTCTTCCCCTGCCAGCCCTCATTTCCCTCCTCCATCTCCTCCTCCACCTAAGAGATGACCACTCTTAGGAGTTTATTTTGGATCATCTCCTGTATTTTTCTTTGTTTTTGTGTTGATAGGTGTTTATACATAGGAAATGTAGTGTTTTTTTGAGGGGAAGTTCCCTTTACAAATGATATCATATTGTACATTTTTGAAATTTATTTTTATTTTTTGGCTGCCCTGCAGCATATGGAGTTCCCTGGCCAGGGATCAGATCCAAGCCGCAGGATCCTTAACCCACTGTGCGGGGCCTGGGATCGAACCTGCATCCCAGGGCTCCAGAGATGCCACCGATTCCACTGTGCCAACTCCTGTACATGTTTTTTAAACATTTTTTTTTAAACTCTACAAAGCATCGGAGGTCTAACTATGTTATTCCCAATGGCTTTAGCTCACTCCTTTTATTTTTATTTATTTTTTAAATTTTTGTCTTTTTAGGGCTGCATCCTCGGCATATGGAGGTTCCCAGGCTAGTGGTCAAATCGGAGCTGCAGCCACCAGCCTACACCACAGCCACAGCAACACCAGATCCGAGCCGTGTCTGTGACCTACACCACAGCTCATGGCAACGCTGGATCCTTAACCCACTGAGTGAGGCCAGGGATCAAACCCGCATCTTCATGGATGCTAGTCAGATTCGTTTCCACTGAGCCACGACGGGAACGCCTATTTGTATTTTTAAATTTATTTTTATTTTTTCTCTTTTGGCTGCCCCCACAGCATGTGGAAGTTCTGGGGCCAGGGATGGAATCCAGGCTGGAGCTGTGACCTACGCCATAGCTTCAGCAACGGCTGACCCTTAACCTGCCGTGCCAGGCCGGGTATCCCACCCCTGCCTCCACAGAGATAAGCCAGATCATTAACCCACTGTGCCGCAGCGGGAACTCTAGTTCATTGCTTGTAACTGCTTGTGCTAGTCCACCGGGGCACTGCAGCACAGTTTTAGTGACCCCCTATTGCTGGCCACCTGCTGGTGCAGCTTTGCATACGGCTCCCTGTGCACACTCGTGGAAGCTTCTTTAGTAGAGATGTCAGGGTCATTGCTTTCCTGAGATAACTTTCTGTCGTATCATAGCAGCCTTAAGCAAAGAGTTCTGCAAGTGTCTGCTTGCTGGTGAGTGAGCCACCCATCGCTGTTACTAGGGTATATGCGTGGTATTCGCTCGTGCTTGAGTCTCTGATTTTCAATTTATTTTTATTTTTTGTCTTTTTAGGGCCACACCGTGGCATATGGACGTTCCCAGGCTAGGGGTCAAGTGGGAGCTGTAGCTGCCGTCCTACACCCCAGCCACAGCAACACGGGATCGGAGCCGCATCCTTAACCCACTGAGCGAGGCCGAGGAGTGAACCTGTGTCCTCACAGATACTAGTTGAGTTTGTTACCGCTGAGCCACAACGGGACCTCTTCTCATTTCCAGTTTTGTTTGGAGTTGGTTGGGAGGAGGCAGAAATAATTGGCCACACACTTTGTGTGATTTCTTGGCTGACGTGTTACGGTTGAGTATGTTGTTATCACACTAAACACGTTCCTTTGGTTTTCAGTCTTATGAGCTGGTAGGAAACATTATATAAATGTCCTAAATGGGTTCTTTCGCGTATGTTGCCTCTTGCTATTAAGTAGTACCAGCATCCCATGTGAATGATATGTGGTGTGTGTTTCTTAGGACTGCAGAGGATCATTTATTTCCCTTTTGGTTTATTCGTATTATATGATATTTCAAAAACTTACTATGACTTTCCGGTTAATGAGTAAGGGTTTTGATAAGTAAGACAGACAGATAGATGGAGGTCGACCTTCTTCTAGGCCTTATATTTTAAGGTCACTGTTACATAAGTGACACGATCTAAGGGGTTTCAAAACCTTTTTTTTTTTTTTTTTACCCAATGAGACGTTTCGGTGAATGTATGCTTCTTACTGGGGCATCTTCCACAGACACTGCCCCCCTTTTAAAAGCTAGGAGTCGAAGCAGTATAGACATGGTTAAAGATGAAAGATCTGTGATGGCGCTAAAAGTGACTCTTTAAAAATGTCACCTCCCATCGTCATACGCCCATTACCCTACCCTCAGCTCTCCACGTGGGAGGCGATTATTCCCAGGGATGTTTTGGCAACGCGAAGAGGTAAATGGGGGAAGGAAGTGAGAGCAAATGTGATGATAAATTCACTCGCAGGGCAGAACGTACCTTTTGCATTTTCCCCTCGTGGCTCTGCTTTAGTTGCTATAAAACCGTGCATATAAAACCTGGGTGGAAAAATGTGGGCCATGAAAGCTGATTTTTTTTTTCCCCCTGTTCCATTATGGACCCATTAGAATTGCTTAAGCATAAGATTTTTTTTCGCAAACATTCTGTCGTTCTGTCTCATTTCATGGATCTTAAAAAGCTGTCGCTGGAGTTCCTGCTGCGGCGCAGTGGGTTGAGCGTCCAACTGCAGCAGCGCAGGCCTCTGCTGAGGTGCACGTCCAGTCCCTGGCAGTGTGGGTTAAGGATCTTGCGTTGCCACCGCTGCAGCGTAGGTCGCAGCTGCGGCTCAGATTCAGTCCCTGGCAAGGGAACTTCCATATGCCACGAGTGTGGCAGAAACACACACACACGGAGATGCTATAAAACTGGATTGTGATGATCGTTGTACAACTATAAATGTAATAACATTCATTGAGTTAAACTAACAAACCTGTCACTGTGTTTTCTTGTGATACTTTCTGTCTGTAGCTCCTCCCGAGAAGCCAGCTGGAGGCTCTGGCAGTGTAAACAGTTTCTTTGAGGTTTACCTTTGTGCATTTGCCAGTCGTCGTGGTATATTTGTGAGTTCTGTCTAATCCATGCTAGCCCTAAAAATAATACCAAGGGAAAATATTTAGCGAAGGTTTAAACATCTAGACTTCAGCTTATCTCAAATAAAAGCCACTAGTTCCGTTCAGATAAAAACACCTGGTGGCTTTTTTCTTTGGAATTGGGGTTTAGATTTTTGTTTTTTGGTTGTTTCTTGCTGTCCTTTTGTAATTCATCC